>BQNB010000659.1:46538-162575 GCA_026074375.1 Tanacetum coccineum | reverse complement strand
TTTGTTAAGGAACCGAACAACTTGTTTGGTTAATGAACCGAACAACTACTTTGTTTAGGGAACCAAAAACTTGTTTAAGTTAAGGAACCGAACAACCTGTTTAGTTAAGTAACCGAATAACTAATTTGATTAGGGAACCGAACAACTTGGTTTGCTAAGAAACCGAACAACCTGTTTGGTTCAAGAACCGAACTACTTGTTTTGTTTAAGGAACCGAACAACTTGTTTCATTAAGGAACCGAACAACTAGATTGGCTTAGGAACCGAACAACTAGTCTAAATTAAGGAACCAAACAACTAGCTCGCTTTAGGAACCAAACAACTCGACTCCTTTAGAATCGAATAACTAGTTTGTCTTTAGGAACCGAGCAACTAGTTTATCTTAAGGAACCGAACAACTAGTTTTTCTTAAGGAACCGAACAACTGTTTCTTTTCTTTAGGAACCAATCTATTAGTGTTCATTAAAAGGTGGTTTATCTTACAAGACCAAAAACACTTAAGATCAATTTTTCAACTAGAAGGCAATTTAAAACCTGTTTTAGGGAATTAATTAAAATTGGTTAATTATTATCTCTAATCAAGTTAAACTGGCTTAATTGTGAGGTAAAACAAGGTTAACTAAAATTAGGCTTAGGATATTGGTATGCGTTTAATTACACATACCTTTGACCATTAAAAACGAGCTAAAATGACCAAAAACGTACCAAAAATACATTGTATTTGTATGTTTTGCATTTGAATTGTGCAGGTAACGGATATTTAAGAAAAGGACAAAAACAAAGCCAAAAACGACAAAACCAAGCACGAGAACAGAAAGAGCGTGAAGAAAAGTCAAAGTCAAAATCAAGTCAAAGTCAACCCCGAGAAGTGGCATTGGAAAGAGCATCGAAAACCGAACCCGAAATCCTAAACTGCCAAAAGTGGGCCCACCCGTACCCACCTAGTGGGCCCGGGTCAGCCCACTTATATATTACACTCACTTAACCCTTTTAAAATAACCCAATACACTTTTATACTTTAACCGGCCCAATGACTATATAAAAAGCCCAAAATCAAAACCCATTTGACACTTAACTGTGTTAGCCTTATAACCCCTTCAACTTAACTGTCGTTAGTCCTTTTAGGGACTAACCTTGCAAACACCCTTATAACAATGGAGGGCTGTTTTTGCCAACTCCCCCAAACTTTACACCACCACAAGGACGATCACTGCAACAACAACATACTAGTTGAAGGGCCATTTTTGTCAAAATCCCAAACCATCACCCTGTTGCACCAAAACAGATACAAACACAAAACTTCATTTCCCGCCATTTTAGCCATGTTCATGCTTCTTCAATCCTCTGCCCTTCTGCAACTAAACAACAAAAACGTCACAAACCCTTACCCCACTCCATTACATGGGACTCATTGCCATGTTGGCAATCCCATGAAACCACATTGGTCCATAACAAACGACAAGAAGTTGAGGGTTGAGATCGTTTTGCTTGGTGATCACACAAAATGAAGGGCTATGATGATTTCTGATTTCACCTCTCATAATAAACACACTCTTGTTTTCTCTCAGCAAAGAAGCACAAACGTGTGAATACAACAAGACCAAGACTTAGTCATTCTATATATAGGGCACTTTGTAAACCCATAGAGGCATGTAGTTTTAACATAGTTTAGTTTTTATCAGCTTATATAGTGTAATTTGTAATATTGTAATCTGGTTTTAAGAATTAATGAAATTTCAACTTTTAGCTTAAAATTTGTTTTCCTTCATATTGTGTTCTAAAGTTACTTAAAGTCTTTCATAAGTTCTCTCATAAGCTCTTTATTACACCTGTTATCATTAAGCCACTTAAACTGTTAAGTAATTTAAGAAACTCAAACAAAAATTCACCCTCAAATTACCACAGCTTATTTGGATGAAAAGCTAGCAAAGGAAGAGCTTTTATAGATCACTACTAGCTTGTCTTTGACAAGCTAGAGCTTGTAGATCACTTAATTAAGCCATGTTTAAGCAAGGGCACTTGTAAGTTCACTTTTTAAAATTTTGCTTATTTTACTGTTCATTTGCTTATGTTGTGCTTATTCCTGCTTTTTCTTGCTTATTACTTTGTTTTATGCTTATATATGCTTATTTGTTGCTTTGAAGTCCTTTGTTTATGTTTTTATTTGAATCTGTCTCATATGTGCTTAATCTGCTTATTATAATTTGCTTATTGTTAGTGCTTATCTTTGTGTTATTTGTGCTTATTTTTGCTTTATACTAGCTGCTTATTATCTGTCTTTAAATTTCTAAGCTTAATTCTTTGAAAAATAGCTTAAAATTTGATTTTAGCAAACTAAAGGGGTGTTTGGGATAGTGGTTAAAAGTGGGTCAAATCTTGTTAAAATTCCTTTGGGTCATTTGGGCAAATTGCACAAGCCTTTTTAAGATGTATATAAGCTGATTTCAAAAATTTTAAGGTCACAAAGTTGTTTTTAAGGGTTTTCCTAATTGGAGTTATGAACAGATGATTTAAAAACAGTTTCACCTAGCTTATTTGATTAAGCAGTTAAAACTCGTTCTAGAGTGTGCTATGTGTCCTTTTAAGCGTGTCAAATTCAGTAGTTACAGTGTCATTTAGTTTACTTTTGTTGTCATCTAAAACTGTCCAATTTGTCAAGTCATTTTTTAGTTCAAAAAGTCTTTTCAAATCTAAATTTAAGCTAGTTAAAATTGTTTTTAGCTTTTGAACTTAAGAGCATAAGCTCACCAGTTGTTAATCTCAATCTGTTAAGGCTTCTTTTATAATTTTAACTTGTTTTACTTGCTTATTTTGAGGCTTCAAATAAGTCCCTTGTCTTTTAGATAGAAAACCAAAAAGAGTTAAGTCTGTGTGAGAAGCCATTTTTAATTGTATTTTTAATAGTTTAAATGTTTTTCAAACCCCTTTTTCTTGGCTTACTTTTGTAGCTTATTGGATAAGCTCAATCTGTCCTTTGGTCTTTAAGTCATAAGGATCCAATTGATTGCTTAAAAATAAGCTCAAAAGGGCCTCATTAGGCTGTTTTCATATGCAGTTTACCCTTTTAGCTTATTTGCCTTTTAGGGCTTCCCTACTATCTTTTCCGCTTATTTTAGCTCCCATTGCTTATTAGGCTTAGTTAATTATATGCTTATGCTTATTTTCCTTTAAGTAATGATTATTAGTCTTTAAATTCCCAAGTAGTTTAAGCCTAGTAGCCTTTAGTTCCTTTCAAGTATTTATGTCTGATTATTGTGCTTATTCAGTGGCTTATTTGTTGTTTTCATAAAAAGTTGTAGTTTACAAAAGTGCTTATTTTAATGTCCTCTTTAAGTCTGTTAAATAAGATTTAAAAAAAATATTTTTAAAAAAGGATAGACAATGGTTAAAACCCATGACCTTGCTTTGCACCCAGTCGCCACAGCTCCCCGCACTTAACCTGTAAAACCCACATGAAAATACCATGAAATAAAAAAATTTAATAAACAATGAATCGAAAGTAAACCATGAATTTATATCACGACAAGTTAACGCCGAAATTAAAATTTACGAATCCTGAACACACGAAGAAACAAAACGATATGAAAAATAAAAACTTACTAAATTCTATTTGGGCTTATGAATTTTCGGCCAAATGCACCAAGAGGAAAAGGGCCCAAGTATAACTTTAAAAAGCCTAAACCCAAGATCATAAGTATAACTCCAGGAACTAGTAGGTTACCTCATTTATTGTTACAAGAAAATAAAATAAGAAACCCTAAAGAAAATTCTACAAACCGGCGGCACTACAAGGCAAGAAGAGGACACTTTCGATCTTTGATTCGTGAGATCCCTCGTGTTATTCATCATTGGTAGATCGTTGATCCATCCCCGCTATCGGTACCTCATTAAACTTTTTCTAAATCTCCATTTTTAATTTAACTATGCATGCAGAAAACCTCTTGAAAATAACAATGAGGAAAAAAACAAGAATTGAAGATATAGATCACGATGAAACTCGTTTTAAAACATGTGTATATTGATCTAAATCGATTTATATGTTGTTGCCGAGTTGGTTTGTTTTTCGAACCAAGGCAAGCCGAGACCCCTTAGGGAAACTCGGCATATATTAAATACAGTTGTTTTATTTTGCATGTCGCCGTGCTTGTTCCGGCCCCATAAGCAAGCCAAGACCCCAATGGGTAAACTCGCATACATGTTTGATGTTGGGGGTGTATGTCATTGGTATTTGAACGAGCCAAGACCAAAGCCGAGTACCCCAAGGGACTCGGCACACATATATGTTTGTTATACGTGAATCACGTCGAGTGTTAATTGATGGACCAAAGAGACCGACTGGGCGCCGCCGAGTACCCAGTGGGACACGGCACATCGCAAGGTATTCAAAAAGAAACATGATCGTGTGCGGATTGTGCCAAGAAACCAAGCCGAGAACCAAGTAATCGGCATGCACCATTTAAATAAAACAACATGGGCAAGGAATACGGCTATAATAAAGTGACATACTACTTAAATGTTTTGGCTTATTAAATGGGCTTATGACATCTAAATAATTCGGGCAATATAAGTGGTTTAAAACTTATAATCTTTGGCTTAAAAAATGGACTTATCAATATGCTTTTCGCTTAAATGGGGGCTAATGAACTTAAGAGTATGTTTGACTTAAACATGGATTAATAACCCCGAATTACGACTTAAAGATGTGGGATTGGGACCAAGATTATTTCGGTTAAAATATAAAGGGCGTATGGCATAACTGATATTCGGTTTATATATGGGCTTAAGGCTTAAGGTATTTCGGCTTAAATGTGTGGGCTTATGAGCAAAATATTTCGGGCTAAAGTTGATGTTATATGGTCGTTAGCCCAAGAGTCCAACCGAGCCCAATGGGCACGGTACTCATATTGGTGGGAGTTGATCGTGGTGTGTGAGGCCCAAGACCAAGCCTAGGCCCAATGGGCTTGGAAACATATGTGTGTGATCATGACCGAGTATTGAAATGATAACTACAACCGTCGGGAAATTGTATAATTACTCTAAGTGCCTTTTAAACCCTAACTTAAAATAAATCTCATTTTAAACCTTAAACTTTTAGGTAATGGCAATATTGACCCCCAAATTTAATGAAAAGACATTCTAGACCCTAAACTGAATGAACTACAAATTTTACCCTATGAATCCTGAAAATGAACATTATGTTCCCCCAATATATAAAAAATACAATTATAACCAAAGCAAATTAAATAACATGAATAATCAAACAATTAAAAGTAGATTATATTAATCCAAGACACAGAAATGGAAACCTGCTATTTTTTAAAGTTACTATTTATGGAAACCTGCTATTTTTAGAAAGTTACTATTTATGGAAACCTGCTATTTTTTAGAAAGCTGCTATTTATAGAAACCTGCTATTTTTGAAAACTTACTAAATAAGGAAAGTTACTACTTTAAGAATAAAACAAGTATAATAAGATACAAATCATGGTATCCAATAATCCAAGAAACATACAAGTATACTAATCAAGGAAAGTTACTAAAAATAGAAAGCTGCCAAAAATGGAAAGTTACTAAAAATAGAAAGAAACTTAAATCAAGCACAAGTAACTTATACAAGCTATTTTATCATGTAGCACGTGTGAAGACGGAGTGATATCTTTCTATTTCTTCCTTTCACTGCTTCATTGTCCAGGTACGGATATTCCGTCCTTTCAGTAGGGACATTCCTTCTATTCATGATTCATTTCCCCAGAACTGCTATGCATCCCATTTCTAATGTTTTGCCAGATTTATCCCATGTTTATTATCGATGACCCACTGCCCGATCAATCATATATATACATATCAGACCATGAATTTAAGTGACTTACCACCTAGTTATGGAGGTAACCAGACCATGACACTTGAGGTGCACCTGTGTCAATGACTCTTTCGCTTTGATAGATGATTTCACGCGGCGTCCCATTTCATGTTACTTTAATTTTCCATGTTTGGCCATTATAATTCGGGCGATATGGGTTCATCCTAGTTTACTTGTTATAATACGTTTTCATGGTGATTGGATTGGTGTGTGTCCTTACATCCCAATCACATTGAGTTGATCCCTCACACCCATTTTATTATAAGAGGTCACCCCTCTAGTACATGTTGAGGCATCCCCTCTACTGTATCCATGGTATAGCAACGTTATTATTATGTATGATTATATGAGCTCGAGGGCAAATCCTTATCTCGATGTTATGCTACCTATGATATTCCATTACTCTTTACAGTTAAATAACCATGTTTTACACGTTCATTGCTATTCTTCATGATATATTTCTCCAGGTTCCTCATGACACTCATGAATCTTTCCGCTGCTTTATATTCCTTATCCAGGACTTATGTTTATTATTTCATTATCATTTATATCCGTTCACTGAGCGTTATGCTCAGTCCGTATTCTTTTCATGTTTCTTACGGCAGGTAACTAGAGGGAGTTGGGCATGAGAGATTGTGCTTAGGAAGAGACCCTTTAGCTTCCCTTCTATTATCGTTGACACTTGCAAGACTTATGTTTTGGACACATGTTTTGTTCTTCAAACTTCCTTTACATTTATGCATGTTACTCTTCATAATGGGAGCCGATGTTGTTACCGCTTTCCCACCCTTGTTTTACGTTATCAGTTATGTTTTATGCCTTTTATGCTTTGATATGACGCCATGATTATGAAGTGATGCCTTTCATCAGAGAGGGGCGTTACAATTATGGTATCAGAGCCAGGTTTCCGACCTGTAGGCTCTAAAACTTGACCTGTGAGGATTGGGTAGACATTAGGTTCCTTCAGAATCGACGTTTATTTTCTCTCGCGTTTTGACCTTTTAACCGTTTAATCATTAAACTTTTTTTTGCAAATGTCAGATGGTGAATACTCGTACCGAGCTGAACACAGCTGCGTCCGTTACAGGCAGCCGTGGATGCTATGCTTCCACAGATCCGTGAACAAGTTCGTGAAGATACCGTAATGGTGCTAGTGGCTCAGGTGGAAATCCTCCACCAGTCACTATTCATACCTGGCTGGAACGCTTTAACAAGCAAAAGCCCCGTACGTTCGAGAAGGCGGTAACTCCAGTTGATGCTGAGAACTGGATCTCTCACATGGAGAAGATCTTTGATGTAATGGGTTGTGATGATGTGTTTAAAGCGAGGTTAGCCGTTTATAAGTTTGAGGGTGACGCGCTAGCATGGTGGAAGGCCTACAAGCAGGCCAAAGGAGGAGATGCATGGATTCTCACTTTGTCATGGGCAAATTTCAAGGAGTTATTCTTCCTCCAATTTTTCCCTCGAGCTGAGCAAGAGCGCTTAAAGCGAGAGTATCATTCTCTTCGCCAAAGGGCAGGCGAGAGCAGTAATGAGTTTATGCAGCGTTTTATCCGTATAGCTGTCATTTCATTGGTACAAAGAGGCGAGG
The DNA here is from genome assembly GCA_026074375.1 of Tanacetum coccineum. Classification (NCBI taxonomy): domain Eukaryota; kingdom Viridiplantae; phylum Streptophyta; class Magnoliopsida; order Asterales; family Asteraceae; genus Tanacetum; species Tanacetum coccineum. The sequence continues at coordinate 155,124 of BQNB010000659.1, read as the reverse complement.
CTGCTGGCCACTGCAGAGGACCAGGCCAAGAAGTTTTCGTTGGGGTCTTCACAAGTCTATCCTAGACCGTACCCTATGCCATGAGTTTACTGATGTTGCTCAAGTATTGCAGATGCTGCTCGCACCTTTGAGAATCCTCCGAGACAGGGAATTATTATGACAGGCCTGAACGATCAGACAAGAGTTAAAAATCTTCAGAAATTAAATTCTGCACCAATTCCACTTGTTACTTTCTACTTTATAACATGTACCACCCAATCATTTTCTTACAGGCAATAATAGTGGCGACCAGCATCATCGTCTAACAGCAGAATATGTCACCTGGTCAACCAGAGGAATGACCGTAATGGGGACAGACAGGCAGGGCGGTGAGTGGTAAACAACCCGAAACACCAATAGCAACAAATCACTCCCGTGACACAACAGGATCCAATACTTTATAATCTTTATCATCCTCATCTGCTCTATGATATAAATCTAACATCACGTTAAAATGACAGGAACTCTGGTGCTGGACGCGACCATCGGAACAGGGGTCAGCAGTCCCACCGAGCTACCAACTCTGGTAATTCATTTGATGTAACAAGTTTATTCGCTATATGTCTCAAAATTCATGTCTCACGATCCATCATTGAATCAGGTTCCCAGCAAAACAAGGCACCGTCCGAGGGTTATACTTACCCTGTCTGCACCACATGTGGACGTAGACACCCAGGAGAGTGTCGTCGTGCTGCAGGTACTTGTTTTAAGTGCGGTCAAGCTGGTCATCTTCAGCGAGATTGCAAGAAGAACACGGGGGCTAGTTCGTCTGGTTATGCTGACAAGAAGCCAGACGCATCAGGCCGCGTCTTGCGCGACTCAGGACCAGGCAGCTAATACTACAGGTACCATCACTGGTGCATTATTTATTTTCGGACGGTGCAGTAATTGTTTTATTTGATACGGGTGCAACACATTCTGTGTTATCTACAAAGTTTGCCTCATGTTTTACTATGACACCTGTACCACTTGACCATGTTATATGTTATAACTACGTCCATGAAAGACTCCGCACGTATTACCCATGTGTATAGAGACCTTCCTCTACAGTTTAATGACAAGATCCGTTCAGTTAATGCGCTTCCTTTAGACATGTGTGAGTTTGATATAATTCTGGGTATGGACTGGTTATCAGCGCACCATGCTACGATTGACTGTCATTCCCGTCGTGTGATATTCGGCAATATTCAACTCCAGACATTATCTATCATGGGTTCCCTACCGGGACAATCTATGAAAACATTTCTGCTATGGAAGCAGCAACAAATTATCTCACGCTGTGAAGGATTTTCCTAACTAAAATTACATGAACACGACTTCACTGTTCTTCTATTCATGATCAGCCAATTGTTTCCGAATTTCAAGACGTATTTCCAGAAGAACTTCCAGGAATTCCACCCATTCGCGATGTTGAATTCAACATTGAGCTTATTCCAGGAGCAGAGCCAATCTCCAAGGCTCCTTATCGCATGGCTCCGATTGAGTTGAAAGAGTTGAAGAGATTCAGTTGCAAGTGTTTGTTGGAGCGAGGTTTTATGCCGCCCAAGTGGAAATCCCAATTGGGTGCACCAGTTTTGTCTCGACAAGAAAAAGGACGGTTAGCATGAATTGTGTATCGACTACCGTGAATTAAACAAGATCACTATCCGTAATCGTTATCCCCTCCCACGTATTGACGATTTATTCGATCAGCTTCAGGGTGCTAAGCATTTCTCCAAGATAGATTTAAGATCCGGTTACCATCAGTTACGAGTGAAAGAGCAGGATATTTCCAAGACTGCTTTTCGTACACGTTATGGCCACTATGAATTTCTGGTTATGCCTTTTGGTCTCACGAATGCTCCAGCAGTTTAATATGGACATGATAACCGGAATCTTTCATGAATTCTAGACATGTCGTCATCGTATTCATCGATGATATTCGGTTTTTTTTTCAAATCTAAAGAGAACATGAGGACCATCTTCGCACTGATTTACAGATCTAACGACAAGAGAAACTTTATGCCAAGTATTTCCAATTGAGCGTCATTTTGGTTGAGTAGAGTGCTTTTCTGTTCACATAGATTCATCAGAAGGGCTTACCATGGATCCGCGAAGGTTGGAGGCTATCCACTTAAGTGTCCAAGACCAACGTCCGTGGCTGAAGTAAGAGTTTTCTCGGATTAGCAGGCAATTACCTGCAGATTTGTAGATGGGTTTTCACACTGGGGCTTACCCTTTGACTAAGTCATCAAAGGTGAGAATTTTTGTATTGGAACGACGAGCGAGAAGAAGAGCTTTGAAGAGCTTAAGCAGCGTTTAGTCTCCGCACCATTCTGCACTATCTCCCATCCGGTTCAGTGGATTTGCAGATTTAAAGTGATGCTTCAAAGAACGTCTGGGATTTGTGTACTCATGCAGCATTGGTACAGTGATGCCTATGCCTCGCGACAGCTAAAACCTTATGAGTGAAGTTTTTCTACCTACCCATGACCTAGAATTACAGACTGTTGACTTCGCTCTTAAAATTGGAGACACTATCTTTATGATCGAATATGTGACATTTTTCACCGATCATAAAAGTCTCAAGTATATTTTCACTCAGCTAGAATAAAAATGAGACAGAGACGATGGTTAGAGTTTACTAAAGATAATGACACCAACATTCAATATCATCCGGGGAAAGCAAATGTTGTGGCTGACGCGTTAAGTAGGAAATCAGTATATAGCTGCATCAAAGTAGAAGAAGAGATTATCGTGATCCGAACGTTTGGACATAGAGTTATTTGTTCGAGGACAGAATGGTTCTGGGCTATGTCTGAGGGTAAGCCTAACGTATAAATTTCTCAATAAAGGCAGCTCAAAAGGACGTATGGAGGAAATCCTTGGGCAATCATTCAGAATTTAACAAGCAGACCGAGTTTTCATGTTTATAGTGATGGCATGTCTATGGCAGGGCCTAAGATATGTGTACCAGAAGATCCAAACACCGAGAGGTTTTGATGACCGAAGCCCATAGTTCTCCTTTTTTCTATTCATCCGTTCGACGAAGTGTATCATGAATCTCAAGCAACACTTCTGGTGAGTGTAATGAAACGAGATGTAGCAACATTTAATCAAAGTGGTTTAGTCTGTCAGCAAGTTAAGATCGAACAACAGCTGCAAGTGGTTTACTGACAACCATTAGAGATTCCTGTTTGGAACAAGGGACGAAATAATCTAATGGATTTCGTTACAGGATTACCACCGACTCAGAAGGAAGCACGACGCTATCTGAATTGTCGAGGATCGTTTGCCAAGACAGCGCATTTCCTTCCTATTCGTAAAGGATTTTTCCATCAGTAGATTGGCAAGATGTTCCAGCAAGAAATCGATCGACACACGTTACTCCATCATCCCCAATCGTATCCGATAGAGATCCACGTTTCACGTCTCGTTTCTGGAAAGGTTTACAGAACGCTTGGGGAACCAGGCTCAAGTTCAGTACGGCTTTTCATCCAGAGACAGACGGACAGTCAGAACGTACGATTCAGACACTGGAGGACAAAGTAACGTTCATGTGTCATAGAATGACAGGAAATTGGGACGACCTACATCCTGTTTTAGTATGAGTTCGCCGTATATGAACAGTTGGCATGCAAGTATCAAGTGCGCTCCTTATGAGATAGTATCTACGGTAGAATGTCGATGCACCTATCTGTTGGATCAAGTTGGTGAGCGGTTCTTGAGGGCCCAGAGATTAATGATGTGACCAATGAAATGTCCGATGTCTGCCAGGGAAAGCTTAAAGAACTCAGACCACTCAGAAAATTTACGCCGACGAAGCATCGCAATTGTTAGCATTTCATCCTGCGAACATGATATTCTTGAAAGGTACACCTACACGAGGAGTCAGGCGTTTTGGTTATTAAGGGCAAAGCTTAGTCCCTCGTTTTTTATAGGACCGTAAGAAATTCTTGAAACGCGTTGTGAGGTATCTAATCGTTTAGCGTACATCCCCAACTCTCTCATGTTCACAACTATTTCACATATCTTTACTCCCGAGTTACAAGTAGACATCCTCTTCACCGTTGTCCCCACATCCATTTGGTCAGATCCGTGAAGATTTATCTTACACGGAAGAACCTGAGTCTATTCTAGACCGTCAAGTCAGAGTCATGAGGAACAAGACTATTCCTTTTGTTAAAATCCTTTGGAGGAATCATCCCGAGCGAGAAGCCACTTGGGAAACCGAGGAGTCTATACGGACTTCCTATCCTCATTTTCTTCCATGATCGAGTATGTTCTTTTCAGTCGTATCATGTTTCTAATTCGAGGACGAATTATTCTTTTAAGAGGGGAAGAGTTGTAAAACCCACATGAAAATACCATGAAATTAAAAATTTAATAAACAATGAAAATCGACAAGTAAACCTATGAATTTAATATCACGACAAGTTAACGCACGAAATTAAAATTTACGAATCATGAACACACGAAGATACAAAATACGATATGAAAATAAAAACTACTTAAATTCTTTTTGGGCTTATGAATTTTCGGCAAATGCACAAAGAGAAAAGGGCCCAAGTATAACTTTGAAAAGCCTAAGCCCAAGATCATAAGTATAACTCCAGGAACTAGTAGGTTACCTCATTTATTGTTACAAGAAAATAAAATAAGAAACCCTAAAGAAAATTCTACAAACCGGCGGCACTACAAGGCAAGAAGAGGACACTTTCGATCTTTGATTCGTGAGATCCCTCGTGTTATTCATCATTGGTAGATCGTTGATCCATCCCCGCTATCGGTACCTCATTAAACTTTTCTAATCTCTATTTTTATTTAACTATGCATGCATGAAAACCTTCTTGAAAATCATGGAAATAAAACAAGAATTGAAGATAGATCACGATGAAACTCGTTTTAAAACATGTTGTATAATGATCTAAATCGATTTATATGTTGGTTGCCGAGTGGTTGTGGTTCGAACCAAGGCCAAGCCGAGACCCTTAGGGTACTCGGCATATATATATACATTGTTTTATTTTGCATGTCGCGTGCGTTGTTCGGCCATAGAGCCAAGCCAAGACCCCAATGGGTACTCGGCATACATGTTTGATGTTGGGGGTGGTATGTCATTTGGGTTTGAACGAGCCAAGACCAAGCCGAGTACCCCTAGGGGACTCGGCACACATATATGTTTGTTTTACGTGATCACGTCGAGTGTTTAATGACCAAAGACCAAGCCGAGTACCTAGGGGACTCGGCACATACGCATGGGTTTAATTAGGATCATGTCGTGTGAGGTTGTGGCCAAGAAAACCAAGCCGAGTACCTACATACTCGGCATGCACCTTTAAATAAAAATCATGGGTATGATTTCGGCTTATAAAGTGACATACGACTTAAATGTTTTGGCTTATTAAATGGGCTTATGACTTCTAAATATTTCGGCATATATGTGGGTTTAAGACTTATAATCTTTGGCTTATAAATGGACTTATGACATATGCTTTTCGGCTTAAATGTGGGGGCTTATGAACTTAAGAGTTGTTGACTTAATCATGGGATTTATAACCCGAATAGTTCGGCTCAATATGTGGGATTGGGAACATATGATTTTCGGTTTATATATGGGCTTATGGCTTAAATGATTTTCGGTTTATATATGGGCTTATGGCTTAAGGTTGTTCGGCTTAATGTGTGGGCTTATGAGCTAAATTATTTCGGGCTTATGGTTGTTGTTTATATGGGCCGTGTCCCCAATAGTCCCAACCGCGGCCCAATGGGGCTCGGTACTCAAATTGGTGGGGTAGTCGTGTGTGTGGTGGAGGCCCAAGACCAAGCCTAGGTGCCCAATGGCTTTGGAAACATAAGTGGTGTGATCATGACCTAGTATTGAAATGATAACAACAACCTCGGGAAATTGTTATACATACACTAAGTCCTTTTTAACAACCCAAACTTAAAATAAACTCCATTTTAAACCTTAAACTTTTAGGTAATGGTCAATATTGACCCCTAATTTAAGAAATACATTCAACCCTTAAACATGAATGAACCCCCTCACAATTTAAACCCTTGAAATCCTGAAAAGACATTATGCCCCAATTATAATTAAAATACCAATTATAACCAAAGCATATTAAATAAACATGATTTTATATCTAACTAATTAAAATAGATTATTATTAATCCAAGAACACAGAAAATGGAAACCTGCTTATTTTTAAGAAAGTTACTATTTAATGGAAACCAGCTATTTTTAGGAAAGTTACTATTATGGAAACCTTCTATTTAGAAACAGCTAAATATAGAAACCTGCTATTTATTTTGGAATCTTCTAAATAAATGGAAAGTTTACTACTTTTAGAATACAAGTATAATAAGAAACAAATCATGGTATCCAATAATCCCCGAACACATACACGTATACTAATCCAAGGAAAGTTACTAAAAATAGAAACTGCCAAAAATGAAAGTTACTAAAAATAGAAAGAAACTATAAATCATGCACAAGTAACTTATACAAGCTCTTTATCATGTAGCACGTGTGAAGACGGAGTGATATCTTTCTATTTCTTCCTTTCACTGCTTCATTGTCCAGGTACGGATATTCCGTCCTTTCAGTAGGGACATTCCTTCTATTCATGATTCATTTCCCCAGAACTGCTATGCTTCCCCATTTCCTATGTTTTTGCCATGATATAATCCCATGTTTATTTTCATAGTCCCACGCCCTATCTATATATATATATGTGCAAGACCATGATTTATGTGACTACCACCTAGTTATGGAGGTCCATGACCATACACTTGAGGCACCTGTGTCATGACTCTTCGCGTTTGAGAGTGATTTCACGCGGGCGTCCCTTTCATGTTACTTTATATCATGTTTTGGCCATTATATTCGGGGCGTAATGGGTGCATCCTAGATTTACACGTTTATACGTTTATCATGGTGATGGTTGGTGGTGCTCTAACATCCCATCACATTGAGTTGATCCCTCCACCCATTTTATTATAAGAGGTCACCCCTCTAGTACATGTTGAGGCATCCCCTCTACTGTATGCATGTATGCACGTTATTATTATGTATGATTATATGAGCTCGAGGGCAAATCCTTATCTCGATGTTATGCTACCTATGATATTCCATTACTCTTTACAGTTAAATAACCATGTTTTACACGTTCATTGCTATTCTTCATGATATATTTCTCCAGGTTCCTCATGACACTCATGAATCTTTCCGCTGCTTTATATTCCTTATCCAGGACTTATGTTTATTATTTCATTATCATTATATCCGTTCACTGAGCGTTATGCTCAGCCGTATTCTTTTCATGTTTCTTACGGCAGGTAACTAGAGGGAGTTGGGCATGAGAGATTGTGCTTAGGAAGAGACCCTTTAGCTTCCCTTCTATTATCGTTGACACTTGCAAGACTTATGTTTTGGACACATGTTTTGTTCTTCAAACTTCCTTTACGTTTATGCATGTTACTCTTCATAATGGGAGCCGATGTTTGTTTCCGGCTAAAAAAGATTTAAGAAAATGTTTTTAAAAAAGGGTGAGGCATGGGGTTTGAACACATGACCTCCCCTTTTGCACACAGTCGTCCCTCACTCCCACACACTTAACCATTAGCACCAGATAGGGCTATCTGCCCATCTTTGTCAAGTTTAATATTTAACCCTTTTTTCATTCCTTTTTTTATTTATAAGCCGTAGCTAATTTTGGCTTATTTCAGGCTTTTTGTTTAAGCTATGTGTTCAATTTTATTTTTCCTGCAATCTTTGTTCCATTTAGGACTTTTGAGAATTTTTTTTATATTTTTCCAACTTTATTTGCTATTTTTCCTTAATTTCCGTAGATTAAATTTAAAAAAAAGTCTTTTAAAAATAGTAAATCAATTTAGAAAAATACAAAAAATAGTTTTAGTTTTAGAATAAATATTTTAAGTTTTACAAACTTAAAAAAACATTTCTATCATTTTTAGATTTTATTTTTCATTTTTAGCTTTTTAAATTAATTTTAGAAAATAGATTTTTATTATAAAAAGTAGTAAAAAATATTTTTCTATGTTTTTATCACTGTTTTAGATTTTCATTATGGTATGAAAAGAAAACTATTTTTTTGAGAGTTTTTAGGGATTAATTTGTCATTTTTTTAGGATTTGAAAAGTTTAATTATAGTTTTTAATTATAAAAAATTATTAAAAAGCCAAATAAATATATAAATCTTTTTAGAAAAATTTTCTTTTGTCTATTTTTAGGTTTTGACAGGCAAAGAAGTATATTTTGTGTTAGGGTTAAAATTTGAATTAGTTGTCGTTCTGAAGTTTGACCATTAGTGACTTTGAAGATCCTTCCTTTGTGAAGTTATATTTGTTATTAAAAATATAATAAATAAAAAGTATTTTTCACTTTAATTTTTAGATGTATATATTTAAAATCAAGAAAAGAACAAAAATGTAGAGGTAGAGTACAAACATTTTGTCCATAAAAAATGAAATAAACTCAAAAGTTGGTTAAAAGAAAACCATCAATATGAATACTTTCAATTGAAGTATTATCATTAATAAGTTCGTCCGAACCCAAAGATTTAAAAACTTACCTTTGTGTCACTTGCGAGTGCGGTTCACCTTTGAAAGATAACAAAAACCAAAGAGTGGGAATAAGGCAGGGTTGTTCCCGAGGAACTTCGACCTAAAGGAGAAGGATGAAGAGTTTTTAAATAGTCTTCGCGCTTTCCTACTCCTCAGCTCCTTTTGTGTGTTTTTCTCTTTAAAGAGTTACCGAGAGCTTGTTGATTATTTAGGTTTATAGTTGGTCTTATTGCGAAGAGAGTCAGTTATGAAATAAATTGTGAATCCATAGTTGAAAAAATACCCAATAAAATTATTAGTATAAATTTTCTTTTTTATATTTTAGTGCTTGCGCACGCCGTTCTCTATCCCGTAATCTTAAAGTCCTCAACAACAAGCCACATACGATTTTGTTTGAAACATTTAATCTTGAAGAACCGATTGAAAATTCCGATCCTCTCGTAGTTACGATCGGACGATAATCATACTAAGGCTCAATTGCTCGAAGCACACGAGAGTTACGAGGATTGCCATCGTTGTGCCGAAATCACCCGCGGGACAACTTTGTGCATTAATGCACGTTTTGCTTACTACTTGTTAAAATAAACAATTTTTTGGACATGACAAAGAAGACCCTCATGATCACATTCGTATTTCAAACAAGACTAACTTCTACGATGAAGTTACTTCCGAACGTACTCTGATGTAAGTCAAGTTAAGCTTATGCTTTTACCATTTTACTCGAGGGGAGCCGCCCGGATTAGGCTTGAAAAAAGAACCTCGATCAATTCTTACATGGGATGATCTTGTTTCGCAAATCCTAAACAATTTTCCTCTTTCTAAAACAGACAAATCTTCGGATATGAGAATCACGAGGATTTTCAACAACACGATTTGATGAAACTTTTTATGAGGCATGGGACCGATTCAACGATCTTCTTCGGGCATGCCCACATCATAGATTTTCGGAATTACATCAACTCGATACATTCTATAATGCCTTGAAATCTAATGATCAAGATTCGTTGAATTCCGCCGCATGTGGTAATTTTTTGGATAAGATGCCTCGAGATTGCCTAAGAATCATCGAGAGCAAATCCAAAGTTCGTAATTCACGTAACAAGCCGGTTGTTGCCAAAGTGGGTACGAGCACTTCCACCCCCGGTATCTCACCCGATGTTGCCGCTCTTACCACCGATGTTGCCGAACTCAAAGATATGATGAAAACTTTGATTCTCGATAAACAAAAATCCCAAACTCCCGCGACCGTAATGGCGGTCGAGGAAAAATGTGTAACTTGCGATGGTGCTCATTCTTACCGAAATTGTCCCGCCACCGATGGCAACGTTTATCGTGACACTATTCAAGAATATGTTTCCCAAGCTGCTGTGGCTAATTTCAATCAAGGAAATACCGGTTACCGATCCCCGATTGCTAATCAAATTCGACCTCCCGGTTTTCCTCCCGTTCAACAAAACTAAGGAAATAATCAAAACTGTTACAACCAAAACCGGGGGAATAATTACAACCAAGGACCAATCCACCAACCTCCGGTTAATCAAGTAAAAATTTATCTACCCCAGGTTAATCAACCTCCAGCTTACCAAGCCCTGGCTTACCAAGCTCTGGCTCCTCAAACACAAGGTGTGTCAAAAACTGATTTTGAGAGCTACGTCAAAGCTAATGATGCGGTTATCCAAAACATGCAAAGCCAAATGTCCAATATAACGGACTTGATCACCAAAATCGCAAATTCTAATGTCGCTTCTACTTCGGGCTCGGGTTCTCTTCCAAGCAACACCGTTACTAACCCGAAAGGTGAATTGAAAGCAATCACCACCCGAAGTGGTGCCTCTTATGATGGACCTCAAGTTCCACCACCGACTTCTTCTCTTCCTAAGGTGGTGGAAAACGAACCTGATGTGACAAAGGACACGGTGCCTCCTACTAATAACGGAAGTACCAAAGACGTCCAACCTCCGGTTGTCCAAGTTCAACCTCATGTACCAAATTCTGAGCCCGTTGTTGCTCCCGTTAGTGCTCCGATGCCTAACCTGAAATTGTCGATTCCGTATCCTTCGAGACGTAATGATGAAAGGCGCCGTGAAAAAGCTAACGACCAAATTGAGAAATTCTATGAAATCTTTAAAGATTTGAGTTTCGAAATTAGCCTCACGGATGCTTTGATTCTTATGCCAAAATTTTCCTCGACTCTTAAAGCTTTAATTGGAAACAAAGAAAAATTAAGTGAAATGGCTAGAACTCCGTTGAATGAGCATTCCTCGGCGGTCATCCTCAACAAGTTACCCAAAAAACTTGGAGACCTTGACAAATTTTTCACACTATGTGATTTTCCCGGAATGGATAAGTGCTTAGCCTTGGCCGATCTTGGCGCTAACATAAATCTCATGCCATTATCCGTGTGGAAAAAGCTTTCTCTTCCAGAGCTCACTCCTACTTGTATGACTCTTGAACTTGCGGACCGTTCGATTACCCAACCGATCGGTATCGCCGAAGATGTTGACGTAAGAGTAGGAAAGTTCCAAGTCCCGGCCGACTTTGTAGTCATAGACTTTGATGCCGATCCCCGAGTACCCCTAATTCTCGGGAGACCCTTCTTAAAAACCGAACGTGCTTTGATTGATGTGTACGAAGGAGAATTAACTCTTCGTGTTGGAAAAGAAGCTGTAACATTCAATCTTAATCAAACTTCGAGATACTCCTCTAATTACGATGATATGACGGCGAACCGAAACGACGTTATTGAAATGGCTTGTGAGGTGTATTCTCAAGAAATTCTCGGTTTCTCCGATGTGATCGCAAGTGGCAATCCCACTCCTTACTATGACCCGATCGTTTCTACCTCTTCTTTGACTCTCACTCCCTTCGGGGATAGTGATTTTCTTCTGGAGGAAGTCGACGCTTTCCTTGCTCTTAAAAATGATCCAACTTCACTGAAAGTTGATGACTCTTATTATGACCCGGAGGGGGATATTCTTCTTCTTGAAGCATTTCTCAATTATGATCCATCATTACCCCCTCCCACTCAAGGAAACTATTTGCCTGAAATTCGAAAAGAACTTAAAGTTTGTGAAGGTGACAACAAGTTGCCCGTCATAATTGCTAAAGACTTGAGTGTCGAAGAAAAAGCCGTTCTCATAAAGGTTTTGAAGTCACACAAGCGAGCTATCGCTTGGAAACTCTCCGACATCAAGGGTATTAACCCGGAATTTTGTACTCACAAGATTCTTATGGAAGAGGACTACAAACCGGCGGTTCAACACCAAAGATAGGTGAATCCGACTACGATGTCATCAAAAAGGAGGTTGAAAAACTTCTTGACGTCGGATTAATTTACCCGATCTCGGATAGTCCTTGGGTAAGCCCCGTATATTGCGTACCGAAAAAAAGGTAGTTTTACCATTGTTTAAAATGATGAAAACGAGTTAATTCCGACTCGATTGGTTACGGGTTAGCGTGTATGCATTGACTACTGAAAGTTAGATGAAGCCACCCGTAAAGACCACTTTCCACTTTCGTTTATGGATCAAATGCTCAAGAGATTAACGGGAAACGAGTATTATTGTTTTCTCGATGGTTTCTCGAGTTACTTTTAAATTCCCATCGACCCTCATGATCAAGAAAAGACAACATTCGCGTATCCTTACGGAATGTTCGCCTACCGTCGCATGCCTCTCGGCTTATGCAATGCACCGGGCACGTTCCAAAGGTGTATGATGGTTATCTTTCATGATATGATCAAAAAAATGATGGAAGTCTTCATGGATGACTTTTCGGTCTTTGGGAATTCATTCGGAAATTACCTCTCTCGTGTAGACAAGATGCTTCAAAGGTGCGAAGACACCAATCTTTGTCTAAATTAGGAAAAGAGTCATTTTATGGTAAAGGAAGGCATTGTCCTTGGCCATAAGATTTCCAAAAATGGGATTGAGGTTGATAAAGCCAAAGTCGTTGTGATTGCTAAGTTACCTCATCCCACTACCGTCAAGGGTGTTCGGAGTTTTCTCGGTCATGCCGGTTTTTCCCGACGGTTCATTAAGGATTTTTCCAAAATTTCCCGACTATTGACTCATCTTCTTGAGAAGAATACTCCGTTCATCTTCTACCATGAATGTATTCAAGCTTTTGAAATGTTAAAGAAAAAACTTACCGAAGCTCCAATCTTGATTGCCCCCGACTAGGACCTACCCTTTGAGCTTATGTGCGATGCAAGCAACTTTGCCATAGGTGCAGTCTTGGGGCAACGTCATAAAAAACACTTTAGGCCTATACCCTATGCTTGTAAAACAATAAACGAGGCAGAATCGCATTACACCACAACGGAGAAAGAAATGTTAGCCATGGTGTATGCCTTTGAAAAATTCTGATCTTACCTCATCTTGAACAAGAGCATAGTGTATACGGATTACTCCGCCCTAAAATATCTCTTTGCTAAAAAAGATTCCAAAGCGAGATTGCTCCGGTGGGTTCTCTTCCTTCAATAGTTCAAATTTAAAGTAATTGACACAAAAGGAGCCGAGAATCTCGCGGCCGATCATCTTTCCCGATTAGAAAACCCTTATGAAAGTATGCTCGACCCAAAGGAGATAAATGAAAAGTTTTCTCTCGAGACACTTAATATGGTGAGTTTTCGTGGTGACTCAAGTACCCCGTGGTTTGCCGATTACGCAAATTACCACGCGGGGAATTTCATTGTTAAAGTTATGTCGTCCCAACAAAAGAACAAGTTTTTTAAAGATGTTAAACACTACTTTTGGGACGACCCCTATTTGTTTAAAATATGTGTGGATCAAATGATCCGGCGGTGTGTTGCAGGCCAAAAAGTTGTTGACATCCTCACAGCTTGCCATAGTGGACCCACAGGGGGACATTACGGTGCCAACTACACCGCCAAAAAGGTTTTTGACTCAGGATTTTATTGGCCCATGATTTACCGAGATGCCCATGACTTGGTCACCCGATGTGACACTTGTCAGCGTCAAGGAAAAATTTTGCAACGTGATGAAATGCCTCAAAATTCCATCCAAGTTTGCGAAATCTTTGACGTGTGGGGCATCGATTTCATGGGGCCGTTCCCGTCCTCACGAGGGAACAAATACATACTCGTGGCGGTCGATTATTTGTCAAAAATGGGTTGAAGCGAAAGCGCTCCCCACCAACGACGCCCGAGTTGTTTGTAAATTTCTTAAATCTCTCTTCGCCCAATTCAGTGACCCTCGTGCTATCATAAGTGATCGCGGAACCCATTTTTGCAATGACGAGTTTGCAAAGGTCATGCTTAAATATGGAGTTACTCACAGTCTCTCCACCGCGTATCACCCACATACAAGTGGGCAAGTTGAAGTATCCAATCATGGCTTGAAACGAATTCTTGAAAGGATCGTAGGCGAGAACCGTGCCTCTTGGTCGGATAAACTAGATGATGCACTTTGGGCCTTCCGTACAGCTTACAAAACACCCATCGGGTGTACCCCATATAAGCTCGTATACAGAAAGGCATGTTATCTACCGATCGAGCTCGAGCACAAAGCCTATTGGGCCTTGAAGCATGCAAACTTTGACCTTGAGACCGCGGGTGATCACCGTAAAGTTCAACTCAATGAACTAAATGAACTTCGTGATCATGCCTATGAGAACTCTTTGATCTATAAAGAGAAAACAAAGAGGATCCATGACTCAAAGATCAAAAACCGCGTTTTCAACGTCGGTGATCAAGTCCTCCTCTTTAACTCTCGATTGAAGATGTTCTCGGGCAAATCCCGTTGGTCCGGATCGCCTCACCATTACCAATGTCTTTCCATATGGCACCGTTAGAGTTATCTTCAAAACTCCGGTCCAAACTTCATGGTGAACGGTATCGAATTAAGGCACTAACTTTGGAGGGGGTCGTACTCAAATGGTTGTCCCGGATCTCCATATCCTTCCCCAAGGACAAATAATGCGGAGATTGGGTCAGCTTAGTGACCTAAACAGAGCTTCGTGGGAGGCACCCCATGCTTATCCGTAGTTATATTATGTAGTAATGAATAAGTGTTTTTTGTTGTGAGAGGTGTGCCTCTTTCCATTCTCGTTTGCTTGTGTTTTTGTGATTGTCCAGGATTGTCCCGGATTTTTGAAGCCTCTCGTGCTCGCGGTTTTGTCCTTCGATCACAAGAGCTTCAAATCCTCAGCTTCATTTGGGAAATCCAATATCCTAATCTTATCGACTAACGTTTATCTTTAAGCATACTTAGTAAACGGCTTAGGATTTACGTAGAGACCCTTCTAAAAACATTGAGGACAATGTTTAAATCTAGTATGGGGGATCTATCGATTTGATTATGCCTGCAGCCGTTGTTTTCACGTAATCCCGTTTTTACCACCAAAATTTCAAAAAAATGAAAAAATTTAAAAATTTTCAAAAATAAAATAAGTGTTTTGTCACAATTTTGACTTTCCTGCTGGGTAGAATAAGAATAAATTTTGACCCGATCGAGCGTGTTGAGCTCTAGCTTGTTCCTTAACATTTAGACTAAGCATTCTAATGAATTTCCAAAAGAACGAAAAATAATAGAGTAGTATGGAGTAGATGCTAAACAAGGTTAGTTGGAAATCTTAAGAAGCTCTGTATGTTAATTTGGTGGCTTTTTCTCCCATAAGCTTTCTAACCGGACTATCATACGTCTATTTTGGAGATTTAAACATAACTCAACAATTTTTATGTAGTATATGCAAATTTTTAGTCTTAGTTCAAACCTATACTTGATTTTTCAAAAGAAGCCTTATCTATAACAAATATTATATATGTATGTATATATTTGTTATATATCATATATATATATATATATATATATATATATATATATGTATATATATATATATATATATATATATAGATATAGATAAAAAAATAATAAAAAATGATGAAAAATGAAAAATATAATAAATATAAACTGTGGGCTGATAAAAGTTTGTTGCATCTTGCCGGCTCACAACCGATGTTACAGCCTTCTAAAGAAAGCCCATAGTAAGAATAAAAATCCGAGACTGATAAAAGTTTGCTGCATCTTGCCGGCTCACAACCGATGTTGCAGCCTTCTAAAAGCGTCGAGGGTTACAATTGCATTAAATGTTATGTTTATAATAAGTTGTGGAAGTAATAAATAGATCTCTTTTTGTTAAATTTAAATATGCTTTTTAAACTTTGACTATTTCATTTTAAGTTTTTAAACAAGCTATGTATATATGGGAAACCTGAGAGTTGATGAAACCTAAGGTCCGTGATTCCCGATACTAGTCTCTATGGGGTGTCAAAAGCCTGGTCACTTAGCCGCAAGGTTGGGATGTGCCGAGACGAAAGTCGCTACATGGGATGATCTCGCCTTCAAACTCATTATTCTCGGGTGGAACGTGAAGCATAGAATTTGGCAAAACGTTGATCCAAGGTTGAAATTCAAAATAGCACATACACCTAAGATATAATAATTGTCGGGAGTGAAAAGTTCACAAGTTGCAAATATGAGTAGTGTTAGCATCTTAACTGATATTTATCTGTGATTTCGTTTTAAGCTTGGTTTGGATAAGTGAAAAGTCAGGAACGATGCATTTATCCTTTTTGGGGCATTCTCGGATCGAAATGCATCTTGTTCTATGATCCCTAACGGTTATGAAAATAACGAAAGTCAAATAAGTTAGTTAGTTGCTTAAAAAGAAAAGTACAAAAAAATGAGAAAAAGGAAAAATACAAAAAAAAATATATGTGTAGGAATAAGAGTATAGAAATGGTAAAAACGGGGCTTCTCTAAACTTTTTGATTCTTTAATTCCCCTCGATGAAAACTTAGCTACTTTTCGAGGTAATTAGTCGAGGGGGATTGAGATTCTTAGTTTTCTAAGTGCTTACTTATAGCATTACGTGAGGACACACAATATCTTAGTATGGGGGATTTTGGTATGCGTTTAATTACACATACCTTTTACCACTAAAATCGGACTTAAATGACTAAAAACGTACCAAAAATACATTGTATTTGTATGTTTTGCATTTGTATTGTGCAGGTAATGGATATCCAAGAAAAGGACAAAAATAGAAGCCAAATCGACAAAACCGAGCACGAGAACGGAAAGAGCGTAAAGAGAAGTCAAAATCAAAGCCGAGTCAAAAAGTCAAAGTCAACAAAGTCAAGTCAAAGTCAACCCCGGGAAGTAGAATTGGAAAGAGCATCGAAAACCGAACCCGAAAACCTAAATTACCAAAAGTGGGCCCACCCGTACCCACCTAGTGGGCCCGGGACAGCCCACTTATATCTTATAACCCTTAAACATAAATAAAAGCCCAAGTCCCTTATTTCCTTACCCGGCCTAACAACCAAGCCCAACACCATACCCATTACCCTTTATTACACCCTCGTTAGTCCCTAAAAGGACTAACGGTGCAACAATTATAAAACTCCAGGGACCAAAGTTGTACCTTCAAGGTCTTTTGATGCATATACTTATATAAAATGGAGGGACCATTCTTGCCAATCCACCATACTTGTGCCCTGAACCAAACAAATAGGATAACCCCTTTACCCGCTAAAATCCCATTGTTACTGTTACCCCCATCTACAAATTTACTCTTACTGCAGGTTAAACCCACTTAATCCCTCTTTCTAGAAGTCAAATGATGCAAGGTGAGTTTTTGGCACTTGACACGTTGGCAATCCAAAAGCAATCATTGGGGAATGATTGCGTGGCAATAATCAAGGGCTATGATGGATTTAAAGAAGCACAAGATGATTTAAAGGGCCAAGATTGAAGCTTTTGTTTCCTCTCTCACAAGAAAACTAAGCCAAGGATATAGGTCCTTCTATCCGGCTTATAAATAGAGGGCTTAACCCTTGTAGTTGAGAGTTTTTTTTAGTAGTTGTTCTAAGTTTTTAGTCTCTTTTTAATGTATTTTCATTTAAGTTTTTAAAGTTATCCTGTATTTCAATTTCTTTGTAAATGGTTTAAGTCTTTAATGAAAAATTTGTGTTTGTGGTTATAAGAATATTGTGTTTGATCATCTTTATATAAGTTGTCAAGCTTGAAAGCTATATAAAGCTAGCTTGTAGATCTTACCTAAAAGCTTCACTAAGCTTTTTGTCTCTTGAATCAAACCTTATTTTACAGTTTAATCTTTTTGATTTCCTGTTTTAATCATAAAAATCTAAAAAAAATTCTAAAAGATCCACTTAAACACCAAGCTTTTTGAATGATAATCTAACTTGGGAAGAGCTTATAGACCTCACTAGTTTGTTTTTTTTGATAAGCTAGAGCTTGTAGATTTGATTATTTACCCTGTTTTGAGCAAGGGTGTTTGTCAGTTTCATTTTATTGTTTTAGTCTATTTACTTTTCAACTGCTTATTTATTTCTTATTGCCTGCTTATTTTTGCTTATTTTGTTTATTTGTGAGGTTTAAGTTTTTTTTTATTATACTTGTCTTGTAGTTTAGAAGTCATTAGTCTAAGTTTTCTCAAAAATTTGTCTTAAATAGCTTATCTACTTGCATAATCTGTTTTAGCTTATTTAAGTGCTTATTTGTTATTGAAATATGATTAATATTGCTTATTATGCTTGTTAGATATATGGTCTTAAGGGGTTGTTCATAAAAATTTAAAGTTTGCAAGTAAAAAAGGAGTCGCTTTTTATGTTTTTTAAAGGGGTGTTTGGTTTAACAGATTTTGAAGGTCAAAACGGGTCAAAATGAGTTAAGTCTTTTGGGTCACCTTAGTTTAACTTAAAATCATCATAAAGTTCAGTTGTTAAAAGTTTTTAGGTAATAAAACTCAAAATTAAGGTTTTAAGAGTTCATTGCTTGAAACTGTTAAGTTATAGCTTATTCTAGTTGCTTATTTGATTGTGCTTTGCTTATTGTTGCTTTGTGTCGTTTTTGTGTTTATTCATGTGTTAAAAGAAGTCAAAAACAAAGCTTTAAAGCCTGCATTGCTTGGTTTGTGTTTTACCAAAACTGTCAAAAAAGTACTAAGTGTTGAAAAGTTTGAGAAATTACTTTTTCATCTACTTATTGCTGCTATTCCTGAATTTCAAAATGCTTTTTGAGTGTTGATTATTGTTCTTTGAGGTCTAAAGCCAATTTGTTTGTAGGTTAAAAGTTCATAAGGATCCATCTTAGAGATTATTTTTAAGCTCAAAAGTGCCCCTTTGCTGTTTGCCTGTTGTTTTTAGCCATTTTGCTTCTTTGCCTTATCTGAGCTTATTTGTTTATTTATTTTGCTTATTTAGGTTTAGCATAGCTTATTAGGTTAGTTTAAGTCCCATTTAGCTTATTTCCTTTAGGTTTAAGCTTATTTGAGCTTATTAGCATTCTAGCTTAAAAACCTTAAGCTTTATAGTTTTTTAAGTATTCTGTCTAATTTGCTTTCTATAGCTTAAACTCTTTGCTTATTTTTGTTTGTGTATGCTTATTAGGACTAGCCTATAAGCTGTTATAAGCCATTTTCTTTGCCTTAGCTTATTTAAGTTAGTAAATAGCCTAGAAGTCTTAAGTTGCTAACTAGCAGTATTAACTTAAAAGTTAGTACTGCTGAGTTCATAAGTTCATTCTAGGCTTATTGAGTTGCTTATTTTTGTTTTTAAGAGCTTTTTAGATATGGCTTATCATCTGTTTTAGCATAATTCCTTTTTTTGGTTTGCTTATTTGAGCTTAAAAATGGCAATAGTTAGCATTTTAGTGGTTTAGTATAGTTTAGGCTTATTCTGTCTTTCTTAGCTTATTTGTGTGCTTATTCGTGCTTTATAAAAAAGGTTCCTTCATAAAAGTGCTTATTTTTAATCCCTCTAAAAAGTTGTAAAAAATGGAGTTTAAAAAACATTTGGGAATTAGGGGAAGGCAAGGGTGAGCAAGGCTCGAACCCGAGACCTCACCCCTATTCGACCAAACGTTTTATAAACACCACACGAACTACCAACTCGCCCTTGGGACTTTTTCAGTTTAAGTTTGCAAAATTTATTCCTTATAGTAGTTTTAGGCTTTTTTAGTTTATAAGCTGTTTTGGCTTATTTCTCAGCTTATTCGATAAGCTGTTTTCCCCATCTTATTTTTCTTAGATTCCTTACATTGTTCAGCTACTTTCATGATTTTTCAGTTTTTATAAATAGTTAAGTATTTCTTAAAACATTTTAAATTTCATTTAAATCTTTTTTAAATTTATAAAAAAGTCAAAAAAAATATAATTCGTTTTTTAGGAAAAAGTTTCTTTTAACATTTAGAAACTAGGAAATTTTAGGATTTGCTTTTCGTAGGGTTAAAAATTGCAAAATTTTTATTTTTTAAAGATACGGGATTGAATCCGTTATGTTTTTAGAGTTTTTAAGCCCTAATGTCTTCCGTATTTGATCTCGTTTTCTTTGTTCTAGCTTTTTAGTCAATTAAGACTTATAAAAACCAAAAAGATCATTTTAGGACTTAATTTTGTTAGTATGGTTTTAGGTCCGTTCAGGATTCCCGTTTTGCATTTTTTAGTAAATTTGTTTTCCCTTAGGGTTTTTTAAAGTTTTTGCCTTATTTTTCCAGTAGTTTTAGAAAACCAATATCAATCTTGTTCCATTCAAGCATCGGTTCTCAAAACGACTCTCAGACTTTCAATTGCATTCCTGTTGGGACGACCCGGGAAACATAACTCCGGATTACTATAAAATTGTGATTTTTTTATCTTACCCTCATATATAATTTTTATATATATTATATATATACTATTCAATTAATTTACTTTGTATTTATATATTAATATATATTTATAAAAGGTATTTGATTCTAATTGATCAGTTTTTGGCGCCGCTGCCGGGGAGGATTGTCATAACAATTGTTGAAGCCGTTGAAACATTTTTGTTTTGAAGATCCTTCCGTGTGAAGTTATTTTGTTTATTTTCTTATAAAAAATAAAAAAAGTTTTTTTTATTTTGTATAATTATAATATAAAAAAAATCAATCAAAAATTAAAAAAAATTGTCCATAAAAAGAAAAAAATTGACCAAGTTAGTAAAAGAACACCAACAAATAATACTTTCAAACTGAAGTATTATCCATTAATAAGTTCCCGAACCAAAGATCAAAAACTTACCTTTTGTGTCTCTCGCGAGGTACGGCTCACCTTTGAAAGTTAAACAAACTCCTTTGTGCGTTTTTCTTTTAGAGAGTTACCGAGAAGCGAGTTGATTATTAGGTTTAAGTGTCTTATCTTCAATTGTTCCGTATGTAAAATTTATTGTGAATACATCGTTGAAAAACAAAAAAAATCAAAAAAAAATATATTATAAATTTTCTTTTTTACATTTAGTGAATGCGACTTGTCTCAATATCGTAATTCTAACCGTCAACAACAAAACAAAGTCAACCCGCTTTTGTTGAAACCATTTATAATCTTGTTGTACCAATGAAATATCAAGCTCCTCCCGTAGTTTAAGATGGACCGATAATCGTACTATGGACTCAATTGCTCGAAGCACCACGAGGGTTACGAGGTGCCATCTGTCTGTGCACAAATAATTCAGCGCGGACAACTTTGAGCTCAAGCACGGTTTGCTTACCCTCGTTCAAAACAAACAATTCTTCGAACATGACAAAGAAGACCCTCATGCTCACATCCGTTATTTCAACAAGATCACTTCTACGATGAAGTTCCCGAACGTCCCGAGTACGTCGGTAAAGCTTATGCTTTTCCCATTTTCCCTCGAGGGTGCAGCCCGGATTTGGCTTGAAAAAGAACCCCCTCGATCGATTCTCACATGGGATGATCTTGTTTCGAAATTCATCAACAAATTCTTCCCTCCTTCCAAAACAACAAATCTTCGAAATGAAATCACGAGATTTCAACAACGATTTGATGAAACTTTCTACGAGGCATGGGACCGATTCAATGATCTTCTTCGGGCATGCCCACATCATGGATTTTCAACTCTGATACTTTCTATAAGCTGCTTTGAACTCTAATGAACAAGATTCATTTGATTCCGCGGGGTGGCATATTTTTGGATAAACTGCCGTGATAGCTAAGAATCATTAAAAGAAAATCCAAAGTTCGTAATTCACGTAACAAATCGGTTGTTGCCAAAGTGAGTTCGAGCTCTTCCACCCCCGAAATTTATCCCGATGTTGCCGAACTTAAAGATATGGTGAAAGCCTTGCTTAGCGAATAGTAACAAACCATACCCAAGTCTCCGTTCACGTGAAAGCGGTCGAGGAAGTTGTGCTACTTGCGGAGGTGCCCATTTACGAAAATGTCCCGCCTACCGATGGCAACATTTATCGTGATAATATTCAAGAATATGTTTCCCAAGTCGCCGCATCTAATTTCAATCAAGGAAATACCGGTTACCGAGCCTCGATTGCTAATCAAATTCGACCTCTCGGTTTCCCCCCCGTTCAACAAAACCAAGGGAATAACCAAAACCGTTACAACCAAAACGGGGAATAATTATAACACAAGGCAAAATTTATTGACTCCGATTAATCAACCCCTGGTTACTAGCTCAACCTTACCATGCTCCGGCTCCCCAACAAAAGGTGTGACAAAGAACGATTTTGAAAGGCTACGTCCAAAGCTAATGATGCAGTGTTGAGAAACATGCAAAGACCAAAACATAACTGCAAAATTCAAATGACCAATTTAACGGACATGCTTTCCAAATTCGTGAATTCCAATACCGCTTCTACTTCAGGTTCAGGGACACTCCCTAGTAATACCATTACTAACCCGAAGGTAGATTTGAAGGGTATTACCACCCGAAGCGGTGTTGCTTATCAAGGACCCACGATTCCTACTACTTCTTCTCCTCCTAAAGTAGTGGAACGTGAATCCGAGGTGACAAAGGACACGGTGCTTCCTACTAATAACGGAAGTACCAAAGACGTCCAACCTTCGGTTGTCCAAGTTCAACCTCAAGTGCCAAATTCTGAGCCCGTTGTTACTCCCGTTAGTGCTCCGATGCCTAACTTGAAACCGTCAATTCCATATCCTTCGAGACGTAATGATGAAAGGCGCCGTGAAAAAGCTAACGACCAAATTGAGAAATTCTACAAAATCTTTCAAGATATGAGTTT
Source organism: Tanacetum coccineum (assembly GCA_026074375.1). Lineage (NCBI taxonomy): Eukaryota > Viridiplantae > Streptophyta > Magnoliopsida > Asterales > Asteraceae > Tanacetum > Tanacetum coccineum. The sequence continues at coordinate 132,448 of BQNB010000659.1, read as the reverse complement.
CGAAATTAGCTTCGCAGATGCTTTGATTCTTATGCCAAAATTTGCCTCGACTCTTAAAGCCTTAATTGGAAACAAAGAAAAATTAAGTGAAATGGCTAGAACTCCTTTAAATGAGCATTGCTCGGTGGTCATCCTCAACAAGTTACCCGAAAAACTTAGAGACCCCGGCAAATTTCTCATACCATGTGATTTTCCCGGAATGAAAGAGTGCTTAGCCTTGGCCGATCTTGTCGCTAACATAAATCTCATGCCATTATCCGTGTGGAAAAAGCTTTCTCTTCCGGAGCTCACTCCTACTTGTATGACTCTTGAACTTGCGAACCGTTCGATCACCCAACCGATCGGTATCGCCGAAGATGTCTACCTAAAAGTAGGAAATTCAAATTCCTGGCCAACTTTGTAGTCGTAGACTTTGATGCAGATCCCCGAGTTCCCCTAATTCTCGGGAGATCCTTCTTAAAGACCGGACGTGCTTTAATTGATGTGTACGAAGGTGAATTAACTCTTCGTGTTGGAAAAGAAGCCGTAACATTCAATCTCGACCAAACTTCGAGATACTCCTCTAATTACGATGATATGACGGCGAACCGAATCGACGTCATTGAAACGGCTTGTGAGGAGTATTCTCAAGAAGTTCTCGGTTTCTCTGATGTGATCGCGAGTGGCAATCCCACTCCTTACTATGACCCGATCATTTCTACCTCTTCTCCGACTCTCACTCCCTTCAGGAATAGTGATTTTCTTCTCGAGGAAGTCGATGCTTTCCTCGCCCTTGAAGATGATCCAACTTCACCAGAAGTTAATGACTCTTACTATGACCCAGAGGGGGATATTCTTCTTCTTGAATCATTTCTCAATGATGATCCATCATTACCCCCTCCCACTCAAGGAAACTATTTGCCTGAAATTCGAAAAGAACTTAAAGTTTGTGAAGCTAAAACTGATAAATCTTCAATTGATGAACCTCCCAAAGTCAAACTCAAGGACTTACCTCCTCATCTCGAATACGCATTTTTGGAAGGTGACAACAAGTTGCCCTTCATAATTGCTAAAGACTTGAGTGACGAGGAAAAAGCCGCTCTCATAAAGGTTTTGAAGTCACACAAGCAAGCCATCGCTTGGAAACTCTCCGACATCAAAGGTATTAACCCGAAATTTTGTACTCACAAGATTCTAATGGAAGAGAACTACAAACCGGCAGTTCAACACTAAAGACGGGTGAATCCAAAGATCCACAATGTCATAAAAAAGGAGGTTGAAAAAATTCTTGACGCCGGATTAATTTAACCGATCTCGAATAGTCCTTGGGTAAGCCCCGTACATTGCGTACCGAAAAAAGGTGGCTTTACCGTTGTTGAAAATGATGAAAATGAGTTAATTCCGACTAGATTGGTTACGGGATGGCATGTATGCATTGACTACCGAAAGTTAAATGAAGCCACCCGTAAAGACCACTTTCCACTAACGTTTATGGATCAAATGCTTGAGAGATTAGCGGGAAATGAGTATTATTGTTTTCTTGATGGTTTCTCGGGTTACTTTCAAATTCCCATCGACCCTCATGATCAAGAAAAGATAACATTCACGTGTCCTTACAGAACGTTCGCCTACCGTCGCATGCCTTTTGGCTTATGCAATGCACCGGGCACGTTCCAAAGGTGTATGATGGCTATCTTTCATGATATGATCGAAAAAACGATGGAAGTCTTCATGGACGACTTTTCGGTCTTTGGGAATTCATTCGAAAATTGCCTCTCTCGTGTAGACAAGATGCTTCAAAGGTGTGAAGACACCAATCTTTGTCTTAATTGGGAAAAGAGTCATTTTATGGTTAAGGAAGGCATTGTCCTTGGCCATAAGATTTCCAAAAAAGGGATTGAGGTTGATAAAGCCAAAATCGATGTGATTGCTAAGTTACCTCATCCCACCACCATTAAGGGTGTTCGGAGTTTTCTCGGTCATGCCGGTTTCTACCGACGGTTCATTAAGGATTTTTCCAAAATTTCCTGACCGATGACTCATCTCCTTGAGAAAAATACTCCGTTCATTTTCTCCGATGAATGTATTCAAGCTTTTCAAACGTTAAAGAAAAAACTTACCGAAGCTCCAATCTTGATTGCCCTAGACTGGGACCTATCCTTTGAGCTTATGTACGATGCAAGCGACTTTGCCATAGGTGCAGTCTTGGGGCAACGTCATGAAAAACACTTTAGGCCTATACACTATGCTAGTAAAACAATGAACGAGGCGGAATCGCATTACACCACGACGGAGAAAGAAATGTTAGCCGTGGTGTATGCCTTTGAAAAATTCCGATCTTACCTCATCTTGAACAAAAGCATAGTGTATACGGATCACTCTGCCCTAAAATATCTCTTTGCTAAAAAAGATTCCAAGGCGAGATTGCTCCGGTGGGTTCTCCTCCTTCAAGAGTTCGATTTCAACGTAATTGACACAAAAGGAGCCGAGAATCTGGCGGCCGATCATCTTTCCCAATTAGAAAATCCTTATGAAAATGTTCTCAACCCAAAGGAGGTAAATGAAAAGTTTCCTCTTGAGACACTTAATATGGTGACTTCTCGTGGTGACTCAAGTACCCCGTGGTTTGCCGATTATGCAAATTACCACGCGGGGAATTTCATTGTTAAAGGGATGTCGTCCCAACAAAAGAACAAGTTTTTCAAGGATGTTAAACACTACTTTTGGGACGACCCCTATTTGTTCAAAATATGTGCGGATCAAATGATCCGGTGGTGTGTTGCAGGCCAAGAAGTTGTTGACATCCTCACAGCTTGCCATAGTGGACCCACCAGGGGACATTACGGTGCCAACTACACCGCCAAAAAAGTTTTTGACTCAGGATTTTATTGGCCCACGATTTACAAAGATGCTCATGACTTGGTCACTTGATTTGAAACTTGTCAGCGTCAAGGAAAAATTTTGTAACGTGATGAAATGCCTCAAAATTCCATCCAAGTTTGCGAAATCTTTGACGTGTGGGGCATCGATTTCATGGGGCCGTTCCCGTCTTCACGAGTCAACAAATACATACTCGTGGCGGTCGACTACTTGTCAAAATGGGTTGAAGCGAAAGCGCTCCCTACCAACGACGCCCGAGTTGTTTGCAAATTTCTTAAATCTCTCTTCGCCCGATTCGGTGCCCCTCATGTTATCATAAGTAATCGCGGAACCCATTTTTGCAATGACCAGTTTATAAAGGTCATGCTTAAATATGGAGTTACTCACCGTCTCTCCACCGCGTATCACCCACAAACAAGTGGGCAAGTTGAGGTATCCAATCGTGGCTTGAAACGAATTCTTGAAAGAACCGTGGGCGAAAACCGTGCCTCGTGGTCAGATAAACTAGATGATGCACTTTGGGCCTTCCATACAGCTTACAAAACACCCATCATGTATACTCCATACAAGCTCGTGTATAGAAAGGCATGTCATCTACTGATCGAGCTCGAGCACAAAGCCTACTGGGCCTTGAAGCATGCAAACTTTGACCTTGAGACCGCGGGTGATCACCGTAAAATTCAACTCAATGAACTAAATGAACTTCGTGATCATGCCTATGAGAACTCTTTGATCTATAAAGAGAAAACAAAGAGGATCCATGACTCAAAGATCAAAAACCGTGTTTTCAACGTCGGTGATTAAGTCCTCCTCTTTAACTCTAGATTGAAGATGTTCTTGAGCAAGTTAAAATCCCGTTGGTCCGGACCGTTCACCATTACCCAAGTCTTTCCATATGGCACCGTTGAGTTATCTCAAAACTCTAGGCCAAACTTCAAGGTGAATGGTCATAGAATTAAGCACTACTTTGGAGGGGACGTACCATAATTGGTTGTCCTGGATCTCCAAACCTTCCCCAAGGACAAATTAATTCGGGGATTAGGTCAAGCTTAGTGACCCTAAATAAGCACTTCGTAGGAGGCACCCCATGCTTATCCTTCTATCTTCTTTCTTATTTCTATTGTGATGTGAGGAGGCTTGAACTCTTCTAATTCTTGTTGTTTGTGCTTGTGATTGTTTGTAGGATGGATCCAAAAATTTTCTGAAGACTTTCGTGTTCGGTGTTTTGTCCTGGTCCACTCGAGCTTCCTAGCCTTTGCTTGCAATTAGTTTGGGGAAATCCGATATTCTAAGATTATTATCGACTAACATTTATCTTTTAGCATACTTGTTAAACGGCTTAAGATTTGTGTGATACTTTCTCCATGCTCGGATTATGTATTCAACTTTTTGAGTTCTAGTATGGGGTTATAAGCCTTAGATTAGGAAACATTGAGGACAATGTTTAATTTTAATATGGGGCAGTATATCTTCGATATGATCTTACCTACCTTTGCCCGTTGTTCTCACGTACTTCGTTTTCCCACAAAAATTTAAAAAAAATGAAAAAAATTTCAAAAATAAAATAAGTGTTTTGTCACAATTTTAACTTTCCTACTGGGTAGAATAAGAATAAATTTTGACCCGATCGAGCGTGTTGAGCTCTAACTTATTCCTTAACTTTTAGGCTAAGCGTTCGCGGAAATTCGCGAAGAACGAAAAATGATAGAGTTGATTATAAGTTGGATGCTAAACAAGGATTATTTGGAAATCTTAAGAGCACATGTATGTAATTTGTGGTTTTTTCTCCCATAAGCTCTTAACCGGACTAATCATTCGTGCTATTTTTGGAGATTAAACTTAAATCAACAATTTTTATATAAGATATAGCAAAAATTTTAGTCTTAATTCAAACTTATACTTGAATTTTTCAAAAGAAGTATTCTTTAAAAAAAATGAATGAAATGAATAAAAAAAAAGTAAAAAAAAAAAAAATATATATATATATATATAATAATAATAATAAAAACTGTGGGCTGATAAAAGTTTACTGCCTCTTGCCGGCTCACAACCGATGTGGTAGTCTTCTAAAGAAAGCCCATAGTAAGAATAAAAATCCGAGACTGATAAAAGTTTGCTGCATCTTGCCGGCTCACAACCGATGTTGCAGCCTTCTAAAAGGTCGAGGGTTACAATTGCTTAAATGTTATGTTTAATATTAAGCTTAAATTAATAAATAGATCTCTTTTTGTTAAATTCCAATATGCTTTTGGACTTTGACTATTTCATTTTAAGTTTTTAAATAAGCTATGTATATACGGGGAAACTTGAGAGTTTTTGAAACCTAAGGTCCGTGAGTCCCGATACTAGTCTCTGTGGGGTGTCAAAAGCTTGGTCACTTAGCCGCAAGGTTGGGATGTGCCGAGACGAAAGTCGCTACATGGGATGATCTCGCCTTCAAACTCATTATTCTCGGGTGGAACGTGAAACATAGAATTTTGCAAAATGTTGATCCATGGTTGAAATTCAAAATAGCACATTCACCTAAGATATAATAATTATCGGGAGTGAAAAGTTCACAAGTTGCAAATATGAGTAGTAATAGCATCTTAACTGATATTTAGCGGTGATTTCGTTTTAAGCTTGGTTTGGAGCAAGTGAAAAGTCGGGGACGATGAATTTATCCTTTTTGGGGCATTCTCGGATCGAAATGCATCTTGTTCTATGATCCCTAACGGTTATGGAAATAACGAAAGTCGGAATATTCTAGTTAGTTGCTAAAAAAATCATCATAAAAATGAAAAAGTTTTGAAAAATGGGAAAATAGGGTGTTTTAAAGCTTGTGATTTCTTAACTCTCCCCACAAAAGTCTTTGCTACTTTTCAAAGATTTAGTTTGGGGAGGTTTTGAGGTATTTGGTTTTAGGGCATATAATATTGCGTGAGGACACGGCAATCACTTAGTTTGGGGAATTTTGATATGTGAGAAATCACATATCTTTTGTATATCAAAAATGACCTTTAAATGATCAAAATGTGCAAAAATATGCTTGTATTTGTGTATTTTGTTGTTTGTGAATGTGTAGGTACGGATATTGCAAAAATCATAAGAAAACGGTCAAAACCGGACAAACACGAACACGGGAACGGATAGAGTGCACAAGAGTCGGAAGTTTTCTAGCAAAGGTCATCAAAAGTCAACCCATGGTCAACAATGGTCAATTCACAAAATGCCAAAACCCTTAAAATACCCAAAAGAGCCTTATTGTTAAATCCAAATTCACAAAAAGTCCCAAAAATTCTAACACCGTTAGTCCTTAACAATTAAGGGACTAACGGTTGTTAACCCTTTATAACAAATCCCTTATATCCCAAGCCCAAGCCCAAATAATAACCTGTGGCCCATTTCCCTTTTACCCGATCTCTGGTCAACCACCCAAACCCACGGGTAAAACAATGTTATAAAAAGAAGAAAAGGGCGCGGGAAATTTTGTTGTTACTATTCATCTTCATCTTCGTTTTACCCTACATTAAAGAAAAAGGGTAAAATTCAATTAATAACGGGGAATAAAGATTCAAGTACCAAGCACCACCTCAACAAAGCAAAACGTCACCAAAGCCTCTCATTGGTCAAGATGTACAAAGGGAATGACACGCAAATGCAAACAAACACACCTTTGGATGGAAAATTTACACTAAAACAAATATAAAAGAAGCACATAGCTTCTGACACAAGGATTGCCACGCTGGCAATCCGTGTGCTCACTTGTTTATCCAACGGTCAAAATGAAGTATCCAACGATTGGAAAGAATGGACGATCAAGATCAAGAGGAGCGTTTAACAAACTTAAAGACCTAGAAGCATCATTCTCTGGCTATAAATACGAGACCATCCTCACTCACATGGGGAGTTTTTTTATATAGCGAGCTTAATTTAGTATAGCCTTGGGTTAAGTAGCTTATGTAATTTGTTAGTTAAATGTCATTTTAAATATTTGTAATCTCTTTTTAAAGCATTGTAATTCAGTTTTATTAATAAAATTGTAGTTCACACTTAGATCTTGTGATTTAATTTTTTTTTACCTAACATGTAATGGTTTAAATAAGTTTTCAACTGTTTAATATGCTCTCAATAAGTTGTCATATCTACTTTTAAGCTAGCTAATTACTCAACTAAGCTCTTAAATGCTTATTTGAGCTTATCTTATTCAAATTCAACTCTAAATTTACCTAAGCTTGTTATTGGAAGGGAAGTCAAAAATGGAAGGACTTCCAGGACCCTACCAGCTTATTTTAGGATAAGTTGGAGCTTGTTGATAACTCTAAGAGCAAAATATTAAAGCCTTGTTTAGTGCAGAGGCTCATGTAAGTCTTCATTTTATTTTTGTAGCTTAAATATTGCATAATAGCTTAATATGTTCATTTTCTGTTAATGGGCTTGGATATTTGTTGTTGTACTTAGCTTATTGTTGCTTAGTATAGATGTTAGATGCTTATTATGTCTTATTTTCAACTTAGATCTTAGTCTGCTCCTTATTTGTCTTAAAACAGTTAAAAACCAAAAAAAATTAGCTTAGTGGTTAGCTTATTAATCTAGCTTATTTTATTGTTAAAATCTGTTCAATAAGCCTGTTCTTGCTTTGTCACTATCTGGTATTACTAGTTTGTGTATTGAATCTCAATTTTATAAGCTAAAAATGACTTTTAAGAAAATAAGGGGGTGTTTGGGTCAAGCAGTACTAACCTGAGTTAGTACTGCTTGAAGCCATTTTGGTCCCTGGATTTCATTTTAAAACTCATATAAGGTTTATAAAAGTATGATTAAATAGCTTTGACAGTTTAATTCTGTTTTAATTAATGCTTATAAGTAATGATTAGCTTCTGTTAGATTTAGTTCAGTTGCATAAGCAACTTAAGCTCTAATTGGTTCTAGCTAGTTTTATTACTCATTATGCATTTAGTTTAGTACTTTAAAAAGTGTATAAAGCAAGTCTTTAAACCTGCACAAGTTTCATATGGATTTGGGTCAATTTTGTGCAAACTGCATCAGTAGCTTAGAATGAAAAATGGCCTTTTTCAATCTTAGATTTCAGAGGGTAAATTTAGTTTTTAGGATTTGATTTTTAGTTTACAAGTAGTTTGTAGGTTAATGATCATCTTTTTGAACTTAGTTTTTATAAAATAGCTTATTTGTCTATCTGTTTTTAAGCTAAAAAATTGCATTTTGTCTTTTTCAAACTCAGTACAAACTGAGAAAATTAGCAGTTTTCAAGGAGCTTTTTCAATAAGCATTTAATTTTCAAAATGATTTTTAAAAGTTGTTTAATGTAGTTTTTTGGTTAAGGTTTAAGGTAGAATAAGTTAGAAACCCATAAGGATCCTTTAGCTTATTTAAAAATAAGCTCAAAGTTAGCCATTTGGCCTGTTTGGTATGCAGTTTTCTTATAAGTGCTTATTTGAAATCCTTAGCTTATGGCTTGCTTATTTCTAGTTAAATTTAGCTTAATAGGTCAGTTTTAGTCTAATAATAGCTTATTCAGTCCTTGTTTTAGCTTATTTTAGTTTTTAGCTTATTAAGTTTTGTAAAAAGTAAAAAAAAAGGTAGTTAAGTACTTTCTGTCTATTTTAAGCTCATTTAATGGCTTATTGATTAGCTTTTAGAAAAGTTGTTTTCACAAAAATAGCTTATTATAAGCTGTTTTACAACTTTGCTTTTTAGGTTTTTGCAAAATAAAAAAAAGGGAAACCAAGGAAGTCGGGGGTGAGCAAGACTCGAACCCCCGACCTCAACTTAGCCTCTACCCTTTTTATAACACTCCACACACAAACACACTAACCACTGCGCCCTTGGGACTTTTACGTCCTAAGGTGAGTAGTTAATTCTTTTACCACCTTTTTATGTTTTGTTATAGAAAAGCACTTCGAGTTTTTAAAAGCTTTTTCCAGGCTTATTAAGTTTAGCAATTTAAGATTTCTTATTTTTCCTGCATACTGCTTATCATTAGCTATTTTTAGAAAAAAATTAGGATTTTTAGCTTAAAGTTTTACATTTTTCGTGAATTAATTTTGTTATAAACTTTAAAAAATCATAAAAAATAGAAAAATAATCAAAAAAAAATTTCTTTTTTATAAAATTTTCTTTTATCATATTCTAGGCTTAGGTTGAAATTTACTTCCGTAGGGTTAATATTTTGAAAATTCACTTTTTAAAGAACGGGATTCGATCCCCGTTCTCGTTTTCTTCGTTTTTGGCTTAAATTACTCTCGGTTTAGAATTTCCTTAGCTTTTTACTTTTAAATAGTTAATTAGAATTAGAAAAAGTTTAGAAAAGTATTCTAGCTTATTTATCGTGTTTACTTAATTTCTCGTTATTGTTTTTTCTTAGTTAGTTTAATGTCCATTATTTGCCTCAAATATTAGATTTTAGACAATCTCAATCATATTCCATCTCAATTCAGAGTCATTGTTAAATACAAACGAGGTCCATTTCATAAATCTTTGGAAATCGGACCGGTAATCACTTACCGGTTAAACGTGTAGTATTTTTGTAAGATTCTTCCTACTACCTTTGTCCTCAAGGGTAGTTTTGGAATTTTCTATACTTCGAATATTATTACTTATTAAAACTATACACACCAATGACGTATGAATAACGGTCAAAAGTCTTTTCGGATTGTATTTGTGGGAGTGAGCATTAAATGCTTGTTGGGGTTAATTGAGTGATATTTGAGAAGTGGGGGCCTATGACTATTGGATGACAGTTAGATAAGGAATATTTTATTCCTTATTTAATGTGTTCAGTCACCAACCTAGGACATTAAGTAACTAAAGACTTGGAGCATTTAGTTACTTCATTTAATGTGTCCATCAGTGTCATGGGATTCATATGGGTTTCAGGGAGAAACAAATATACACCAAACTGAACATGATTGATCATGGAGACTGATTAATCAATATTCAACATGTCTAATTCTGCTTTTAGTCTAGTGAAAGTAGGTTCATCCAAGGGTTTAGTGAAGACATCAGTAAACTGATACTCAGTAAAGATGAAATGTAATTCAATGTCTCCTTTAAGGATGTGATCCCTGATGAAATGATATCTAATGTCAATATGCTTGGCTCTTGAGTGAAGTACTGGATTGTTGGATATTGCAATGGCAACAACATATTCAGCTTTAGCTGAGGACATAGCCACTAGTTGTTCTTGATATTCAGCTTCGTCAATCATCTCTAAACTTGTTGTTCCCACTTAGTGAACAGTAACTACAAAGTTATCATTAACTAACTCATGACTAGCAAGTAAAGAAAACAATTTGTTATTTGAAAAGATTTTTGTACGTAAATAGTTAGTAAGTAAAAGACACAAAAATAACTTTATAACGTTTAACTCTTTTTATTAAGAATTATACCCCATTGTATGCGGAACTACAATGAGGATTGAATGACAATGTGTGTGGGTGATCTCCTCACTAATAACTCTGCATAACCCTAAAGTGTTATGCAAAGTTAACTACTATGCTAACCAACTGAGCTTGCTCAGGGACTTAGTAGATTTAGAGGAGTAGATCTGTATTTGTGAAAGTTATGACTTTTAATGCACAAACTTAACATCTACTATGTTAGAAGAGTTCTATTTATACTACCTAGGTAGGGTCACACCCACATGGATGGTAAGCAATAATCCCAATCCTAATATGCTAGTACATTTGTACAGCTTTGTCTCTATTATAATTTCTATTCTAGGTATGGGACAAGTGCTCTTTCTAAGTTCAGTCCTAGCACTGAACTTGTCTTATACCCTCTTCAGGATAAGTTGACTTTAGGAACGTAAGAGCTTGGACTTATCTACTTTCAAACTTCCGCACTATTCTCAGTCTCTTGTCTTCAAGGTCTTCTAGTTGTTGGAGATCGTATGGGGCTCAGTGAGTCTATTGCCACAACTCACTGAACCCATGATGACATCGAATAACGTCTATTTTATAGCATCATTTATCCTATGTAATTAACCCATTTTGTATAATTATTGCAAAGAATTCTTACTTAATCGTTTATATTTGAGAATTGCAGTAATTACGGAGTACTTGGTGAATATTAGCAAAAGGCGAGCATTCTGGAGTTTAAACGAAGATATTTTAAAGATTATTATTCTGACAACCAATATGCCGTATCCATCAAGGAAGATACGGCGTATCCGTTCCTGTACTCACCAAAGACCACAAAAGAAACTTGATTAATACGCCGTATCCAGTGAAGACCAATACACCATATTGGAGATATAGTATGTGAATATTCTAGAAGATATCAAACGTGGTCCCTACTCCAAGAAACTCCTGATACGCCGTATCGAACCCATTTGATACATCGTATTGCACCAACTTCAGACCTTATAAATAGAAAACTCAAAAATGAGTTTTAAGTGTGCTAAATCATATTCTTGATACCTAAACTACAAAAGTCGATTTTTAAAGGAGAAAAAGATCAGAAGAGGTCTTGCAACGCATTCCAATCCATAGGAGACAATGTAACACCCCCAAAATGGGTCGCAGCGGAATAAGGATCCGGGGCATGTTACTTCAAGTCAACAGCACAAGATTAAATATATATAACGAACGACACAGAAGTCGTTTTTAAACTGATACATTGGATTTAAATAAAGTACATGTTACAAAAGCTCTTAGGCTTTACTTGTTCTTTATTTAATATTACACAAAAGAGACATTGATTTCCCAAAACATGATGCTCCTAAGTCTTTAACAGGCAATCCAAAACCAGACAATCCAATGCATCATTGGCTCTCGATGCCTAATGACACTCCTGAATACATTGCTTTAAAACGTCAAAAAAATGTTGGTGAATTCATGGTTTATGTATTTAAGTTATGCAGGATCCGCAAGATTTCAGTGATGTTACACAGATGCCAACAATCACAAAACCAGATTTTTGTTGCACTAAGTCATGACACGAAGCTCAACCTAATATTTGTATTTGTAAAAGCAGTTATTTGCCCGTACAGATGTTGTACCCGCTACTTCCATGTACGCACTTGGTCAACGTTCGTTCTAAGTGATAGCTAATCCACCAAACGTGGGTGGTTTAATCCCAACAGTTCTTTTTATTTCATTAGCGCTACATAATGTAATTCACAACAACAGCTTTGGCAAATTAATACAGTTCTTGAATTATTGGTCAGGTGGGTTTATCGCAAGTAGGCAAACTCATTATTCTTATATTAACTTTCTCACTCTTGCGTCCAATTTTATAAAACAAGCATGTTTTCCCAAATAATATCAAATCAGTAAAACTGTAAAAGTGGGGCTATGAACTCACCTTGAGTACAGATAGTCCAAAATAATCTCAGATAAAACGTCAAGCAAGACGATAAATGCACTTTGTTTAATTAAGGAGATATAAGTAAGATGTACTTTAATTAATACATTGGGGGGGGATAATATTATTTATAGTTGTTACATCGTACTATCGTTCGGGCTATCATAATTAAAGAGGTCATGACATGACGTACGAGGAGTTTAGGACACTTTAAATCGTAAATCCAACAACTCATCGATACGCCATCCGAAGAGGCCTCATTATGAAACTCCCTAGTAATATAGCACTTTGAATAAACCACTCAATATTCTATATTGCTTAATCACCGATTTATTCGTTTTAGTAAAATAATATTCTATAAAGTGAAAAGTTATAAATATACTTTTCGTAAATATTGAACTAATTTGGTCGTTTTAAGCCCGTTGCTCACGTTTCTTTCGTCCACGTCTTCGTTAGTAGTTACGAGCGATCCAAAATATTACATTTTCAGTTTTTAAGATTTGCGATGAATAGTCAAAATATTGTTCTTCAACAGCTCATTGTCGTTTTAGGCTTTAATTAGCGTAAACTTGTAATCGTAATAACTTATTCGTTTTAATCCTGATTTTAGTGATTCTTTCGAGTTACGTTTTGTTATTAAAGAGGTATTATATTTTTAAAGATAAAATTCACTGATGATAGTGATTTTTTACTGTTAATAGTTTATAAATACTTTTATAAAAACTTTAATTATCGAAGAAAATGTCATTATTTACTCGTTATAGTTCCGTTTTGAACGATTCTTGCGTGTACGATCTCGTAATCAAAAGTTATATCATATTTTAGATGTTTTAAACTCAAAGTTGCTGTAATGAATAGTAACTTTTTATAAAAATAGTTTTATAAAAGTTTTTATAGTCGTAAACTCGTTTTTTACACGTAATATTTTTCGTAATTAGATCGGTTTTCAAGTTTCTTATCTTATGGAATCGTCATGAGGAGTTTTATAACTCTTAAAAACATCATAACATACTGTCCAAAATTGTATTTGGACAGCCCCTATGTATTCATGTGTTTAACTTTATGAAAACCTTGTTTTTATGTATTATTAACTTAGTAGTTTATATAAAACTTCTTACCAAACACATTGACACTGTGGTCCCTTATTATAAAGGGTTCAATATCAGCCTAGTCCTTGTTTGAATTTCATTGTAACAAGTTTAACCCTTTTACTTTCATTATTTTCATATGTGAAGTTTAAGAAACATTATAAAACCCTAATTAGCCTTTAAACATGTTTATACTTAAACTATAAGTTAACATACTTTTATATTTACTTTTCCATGATATTTATAACATTAGGACATGAGAATAAGTGTATAAATTGATAAACTCAAATAAAAATCCATTTTATACATTTAAAAGTCATTAGTGGTGATTATGGCTATATTTAACATGTAATACATAAAATCATAAGAAAGAAAAGTATAAAGGATTTAAGAAAACCTTAGTAATGATGTAAGAGATGTGAAATAAGTTCTAAACCCGTGTTTAGATTCAAAAATAAAGCTTCCAAGCTTATAACCCAAGATTAGGTTTTCAAAACCCTAATCTTTCCTTTTTCTTCTTATTACTTGAAAATGATGAACCAATGCTTCCCAACACCTTAGAATACCTTAAGTATGTTGTGTATAGGGTTGTATATACTTAGAAATTCAAGTTATGGATTTTGTTTTGTGGCTAAAGTTGGCCGTGGGTTTTGGAGAAGAAAAGAGAGAAGAAAATGAAGTTTTATGTTAAGTATAGAAGTTGTAAACATTAGCCATGCATGCATGCTTATTTATAGTATAAATATCTTGCTAACTTAACCCTAGTTACTTTCTAACCCTAGTTAAGTTTAGCATGACAAGTTGGAAAAATGTGTAAGACTTACTTTATGTAATATCTAGATATTATGTTAAAAAGATGACTCTTGGTCTAATCTTCAAAATTTCGGCATTATATGTATATATATAATGTTATTTTTGATTATTTAGGGTATTGGGTATAATCGTGGGTATTTGTTTAGGCGTAGTTAGGTTTTAGAACTTCCGGGTATGCCTAAACGTATTTTATTATGAAACGTAAGAATTTTACGTAGCCAATAAAAATAAAATGAACAAAGTCATTAATTATCCTCATAATAATCATATAACACTTGCTTGATGTAAACATTTAATCGTTTAATGCCCGTTTACATTGTATGATCATTTTCAGTTTACGCGATTTAACTTAAAGTTTACGGTTTAAGAGTAAACGCGTAAAACCCTAAAAATAAATTATGAAATAGTAGATGTACTTGGAGATTCTTGAATAAAGCTGTTGTAGTATTTGATAACTGCTTCCTTGTTAGCCTGTTCTTCTTTGACTTGTTTCCACCATTTTACACTGAATTGTCTAATTAACAATGGTGGTGACGTTCCTTCTGCTTCTTTCTTTTTATGGGTAAAAGATAATATCCATGGTAACTTAAAAATAGCTGAGAATTGGAGAGTGTACTCAAATGAAGGTACACTTTCTTGTAAAAACATGTTTTTATATTGATTATATCCTTCTAAAACTTTTGGAGGATAACTTTCTGAAATTTGACCCATTGTTTTAAACCATTTTACAAACCACTTTGGATAATCTAAAGAAAAACTTTCAGCAAAATGAAAAAACCATGTATGAAAATGAGCTTTTAATAAAAATGCTTTATCCCAAGCTTCTGTGTAATCATGATAATTATAAGCTGGATAGTCTGGGTAACATGATAAAGTTCTGTTTGTAAAAAGACGATTTCCCCATTCTTTTGGAGAAATAACTTTGATAATTTTTACTTTACTAAATTCAATTTTCTCTGGTTCAGTTTTACTATAGTTATGACGTATTTGTACAGACCCACTATCTATTAAAATAGCTTCATAATATATTCTTGTTTGAAAATCATTTTTGTAAAAGTTTGCTTCTTGTGGAAATAAATAATCTAATAAGACAGAAAATCCTTGGTTTAACTTTTGTTCTTCAAAAGACTCAAGAATTTTTACCACTTGAGTGTTTGGGTTAACATAGAATTCTGTCTTGTTAATGGATGATGAAGCTGAGGTCGGTGATCTATGATAGGGATTTGGAGAGGGTGGCATTCCTTGTAATTTTGCTAACACAGAATAAGTTGGTCTTGCTATTGGAGTGGTAGATGGGTATGGTGTAATAGGAATAAATCTGTTTTGAATTTGGGTTGTTGGAGATGGGGGTGATGGCATTCTTGGTGTAAAAGGAGTAGGTAATCTTGGTTTAGGTAAAACAATCTTTTTATCTGAATTCATCCCTGTAAAAATTCTCTTGATAAGAAATCTGGTATATGATTGTTTTCTCCTTTAATATGTTCAATTTCAAAATCAAAATTGCTTAATAAAGCTTGCCATCTAGCAAAAATCTGTTTAGAAATTAAATTTTTGACATCTTTTTCTATTATAGATTTTGCAGAAAGACAATCTATTCTTAATAAAAAAGGTTTCATATAAAGATCATCTTCAAATTTCTTTATGTTTAAAACAATACTTAAAATTTCTTTTTTAACAGTAGAATAAAAATTGATAACACCAGTTGTCCTTTACTTAACGGTCGTTTTATCTCTTTTTACTAAAACCTTAAATACCTATTACCAAGCCCAAATCTAATTAACTGTGGCCTAATTTCCTTTTTACCCGAGCCTAGGTCAACACCCCTTTACCCCCGGGTCAAACAATAACGTATAAAAGTAAAAAATAAGCAGGAAAAGCTATTGTTACTGTTCATTGTCGTCCTAAGTAATTACCCTGCATCAAAAACAAAGGGTAAAATTTAATTAAGAGTGTGGAACAAAGATTCGAGTACAATGCTACACGCTGGCAAGCGAAACGTCACCAAAGGGCTTTGATTGGTCAAGATGACTCAAGAGGATGACACGCGGGTTCAAGGAAACACACTCCAAATGAGAATTTTGCACTAAAATCAATGAAAAAGAAGCACAAGGCCTGACACATGGAATACCACGCTGGCAATCCGTGTGATCACATATTGATCCAACGGTGAAGACTGAAGATCTAACGATTACAAGGAATGAAGGGTTTGGATTAAGAGAAGCATATGAGACCTAGAAGCTTCTCTCTCAACCTATATAAAGAGCTCGTCACTCACTCACAAAAGGGATAGTTAGTTAGTTTTATTAGCTTTTTAGAGTAGCTTTTAAATTGTAATTTTCTTTTAAAAAGTAATGTTTAGCTTATTGTAATCTCTATTTCAACTTGTACTCAGCTTTATTATCAATAAGAATTCAAAGTTTTCTATTTGTGCAATTGTCTTTTCATAAATCTACTTTTATGCAAAAATATGGTTTAAAAAGCTTTAACTGTTTCATAAGCTCTCATTCTCTTTTATAAGCTCTTATCTACTCTTAAGCTGGCTATTTACTCAACTAAGCTCTCAAAAGCTTAGTTGAGCTTATCTTACACAAATCCTCCCTCAAATTTTACCACAACATAATAAGGAAGGGAAACCAGACATGGATGGGTTTCCAGGACCATACCAGCTTATCTTAGGATAAGCTGGAGCTCGTTGATAGCTCAAATGAGCCTTTAATAGCCTTGTTTAGTGCAAAGGCTTATGTAAGTCTTCATTTACTTTTTCTAGCTTTAAATCTGCTATGTAGCTTAATTTTGCTTAAATTCTGCTTATTGTTGTTTAGGTAGCTTATTTGTGCTTATTATAGTTGATTTATGCTTATTGTGTTTAATTTGTAGTTTAAAATCTTTAGTTTTCATAATCTGTCTTAAAACAGTGAGAAAAACCAAAAATAATTAGCATAAGTAGTTAGCTTACAATTCTGGCTTATTTGATTGCTTATATTGGTTCATTAAGGTTGTTATAAGCTATCTAATATCTAGTATTTGATTTGTGTTCTTTAAATCTCATTTTTATAAGCTGGATATGGATTTAATGATTTTAAAGGGGTGTTTGGGTCAAGGGTTAAAGTGGGTTAAAATGGGTCAAAACCTGCTTTGTGATTTTGAGTCAACTTTGATTAGGTAATATTAGTTATAAAATATAGTTTGTTAAAGTGTTTGAGTGTTAAATCTCATTTTCAAGGTTTAAAAAGTGCATTGTTTGAATCTGTAAAGTTTAAGCTTATCTCATTTGCTTATTTGATCATGATCTTGCTTATTGTTGCTTTTGTGAAGTTTTTGTGTTTATTCATGTGTTAAAAGAGGTTAGAAACTTAGCTCTAAAGCCTGCATTGTTTGGTTTGAACTTTTGCTAAAACTGTCATAGATTGCTAAGTTTTCAAAAAGTTTGAGAAAATGCTTTTTCATTTGCTTATTGTTGCTTATCCTGTATTTCAAACTCCTTTTTGAATGTTGATTATTGTTCTTTAAGGTCTAAACTTAACCTGTTTGTAGCTTAAAAGTCCATAAGGATCTGTTTGTTTGCTTATTTTTAAGCTCAAAATGTGGTTTTGTTAAGATTGCAAAAGTTATCAAAAATTTGTCTGAGTGTTGAGTGAGTGTGAGATAGCCTTTTCATGAAGCTTTTTAAGTGCTTATTTGAATTTCAAAATGCTTTTTCTTTGTAGTTTATTGTATCTTTTTGGCCACTCTTTCTAGTGATATAAGCCACTAAACCATAAGGATCCTTTTGCTAGCTTAATTTTAAGCTAGAAAAGTCCCCATTGGCCTTTTGGCTTATCAGTTTTGGCCAAAAGGCTCATTTGCTTATTTAAGCTTATTTGCTTATTGCCCCTGCTTATTTAGATGTATTTCAGCTTATTAAGTTAGATTAAGCCTATTTTAGGTTATTCTCTTTAGTTTAGAGCTTATTTAAGCTTATTTGCATTCTAGCTTAAATGTCTAAGTTTTATAGCTTTTTGGTTAAACTGTCATTCTAGCTTATTGTAGTTGCTTATTTTTGCTCCTAAGTGCTTTTTAAATATGCCTTTTTATCTGTTTTAGCTTAATTCTCTTTTTGGTTTGCTTATTTGAGCTTAAATAGCTAAACAGTTTTCCATTCTATAGCTTAGTATAGTATAGCTTATTCTGTCTTTCTTAGCTTATTTGTGTGCTTATTTGTGGTTTATAAAAAAAGTTGTTTTACAAAAATTGCTTATTTGTTGCTTTTATAAAAAGTTGTAAAAAAATGGAATTTGCAAAAACGTTTGGGAGTAGGGGAAGCCCCGGGTGAGCAAGGCTCGAACCCGGGACCTCAACCCCACACCCAAACGTTTTACACACAACACACTCTACCACTTGCTCTGGGGACTTTTTCGCTTATAGTTTGCACAATTAATTCCTTATACACGTTTTACCCCTTTTGTGTAATAAGTTGTTTTAGCTTATTTCTCTGCTTATATGATAAGCTGTTTTCCCCATCTTATTTTTCTTAGATTCTACATTGTTCAATCTACTTTTGCTAATTTTTTCTAAATTTTTATAAATAGTTTATTATTTTTAAACATTTAATTTCATTTAAATCGTTTTTAATTCATAAAAAATTAAAAAAAAGTCAAAAAAATATAATTCTTTTTTAGAAAATTTTCTTTTAACATTTAGAACATAGGAAAATTAGATTTGCTTTCGTAGGATTAAAATTTAAATTTTTTATTTTTAAAGAACGGGATTGAATCCCGTTCATGTTTTTAGTGTTTTCAAGCCCTAATCTCCTTCGTTTTTTGTCTAGTTTTATTTGTCCTAGCTTTTTAGTTAATTTAGACTTATAAAAACTAAAAAGATCATTTTAGGACTTAATTTTGTTAATTTATGGTTTTTAGGTCCCGTTTTGCGTTTTTAGTTAAAATTTGTCTTCCCTTAAGTGTTTTTAAGTTTTTGCCTTAATTTTCTCTTAGTTTTAGAAAACCAATATCAATCTTGTTCCATTCAAGCATCGATTCTCAAAACAACTCTCGGCTTTAATTGCATTCCTCGTTGGGGAAACGACCCGGGAATCATACTCCCTGATTACTATAATTGTGATTTTTTGATTCTTATCCTTATATTATATATTATAAGTTTATCTTATATTTATATATTATATATTTTACTAAACTTGTGTAATTTATACTAACTAGGATTTCCTTTTAGTGCTTCTAATTGGGGCTTTTTTACATCTTGGCCCTTATACCTAATAAAACATTAAATAACATAGTCCTTTCGAGCTAGACTTTGTCTGTAGACTTCAAAAGTGACCGAAGCTTCCTTTGTTTGGGTCCATTTATGAGATCCTAAAACAATCTCCCCCTAGATGAGGTCAGAGAAGAAGCTCACTCGTGCTTGTTCTCTTTACTCGTTGTTGATGGGGTACTTCACTGTTGTGCATTGGTAATCAATCTTTAATTACCTTGATCATGATCTTTAGAACTTTATAGATGACTTGATCTTGATCTTTGACTTGTTTAAGGCCTTTACTTCTTGAATTACTTTGTGACTACTTTCACTTTGACTTTTGCCATACGCTGAATCTTTAGTCTCACATGCTCATATCTGATGGAATCAGAAACTATGATGAGTATCTCTTCTAACTCCATAACGTTTAAGCATTGAAGAAGACATTTATTTTCGAGATTGTTCTAAAGCATTTTGAATGTAACTTTCTTGATTACTTCAGATACAGTGGTATGGAATATGAGCATCAAAATCTATCATCGTTACGTATTGAGTCGTCATTCGCCATGATAGAGACGAATAAGTCACCAACAAAAACATTATGTTATTTCACGATCCACTTAAATGTGTTTCTAGAAAAATCATTTTGATGAACACACCAAGGATTGTATTTTGAAGACCGAGGTAAAGACGAACACAATCTGGTCGTTTTACATTAACCCTATTCCGTGAGATCAATGATTTACAGTATAATACTTCACATGTGTTTCAGATAGATTCATTCAAAGGAACCTTCATTACAGTTAACCGGCACGTGACAAGCTAGTTTCCCTCTAATACCTAAGTATCAGATTCCTAATTTTCGCCGTTCCTAACCAGTTGTCCCGAAGACTAACACACAATAGTAATTCTACTAATAGAAAGGTAAAGATTGATTCAGTACAGTTACCTATCCTGCTGACTAGTACCTATAATTCCTTTTTTCATCGTTTTACTTCTTAATACAATTCATTATCTGTAGAAGGCCTGTGGCAAAAATGATTTGAAAAACATTCCGATGTGCTTATGAAAATTTGTTTGGTGCGACAAACGAAAGTTTTAATCATAATGCTCTTGATGATTTTTTGAAATATAGTCCCTAAAGATATGAAGTGCCTGGGAAATCCAAACTTGTACAGTACTTGTAAAGGAAATCCACTTCACAAGTGGGCCAAATTCGAAAGACCAGCATGATCATTCATAACGAATACCCAGGTAGGTACAACATCTCTTTCCTCAGCCATTCCATAAGATCACAATCACGATCATGAAACAAAAAGATACTTTGTCAGATATATCAATGATACGTTTGTAAACACAAACTTTTGGTAGCTTGACATTATTGATATTTTAACACTATGCTCCCCACACTAATGTGCTTCGATAATCGAAAGATGTTTAGCACATGCATGGATAGGATTTAGCATTTTAATAATCAATCGAAACAATAATTATCCTTTGTTTACAAGTTTAAGTCACATTCTCTCCCCCGATCAAAAGTATGAAACTTGTGAATGGATTGAACTAGAATGGACTTTAAATTATCAAACTCCCCTCAAAGTATGATGTTGAGGTGAAATAGCGCAATTATCAATTGAGCAAATGAAACAAGACTTTTATAATACCCAACAGTAATGATACTTCAATCTGTCAAGATTAAGTTGTAAGCAGTTTGGTTTATTTCGATCTTCTCCAATAGAATCGCAACTAGTGTGTTCCATTTGAGCCTTCAAAACAGTTAGAAGTACAGATTCCTCCCCCTCAAACTATGACCCGTGTTCTATTTTAAAGATCTATATCACATACATGATTTGGCATCCCGAACATGTTTTGATAAAACAAAATTGTTTATGAGAAAAATAGCTCGGCTTTAGACAACTTCTTGTCGTAAAAATAAACACTAGAAACGTACACTAAGTCTCTGGGATAAGACCGGTTACAGTTCGTAAATAACTCAAGCCAACAACACAAGAAATTTTTTTTTTTTTTTTTTATTTATTTTTTTTTTTTGTTATAATAAAATATACACAATTATACAATGTGAAACACTTGGTTACTCGGAGACAGACTCATCCTGTAGTTCCTTCAGAGTCTCTGGCGACATTTATGTTATAACACCAAGCTGGTAGTAGTGTAGCAAGCTCTCTCTCGTAATGCTTCTCAAAAAGTCACCTGTAATTTTGTCTCCACTAAGATAAGATCTCAAACCACTTTCCTTACAACCTGCTCTTTATGAAGTGGTGACAGATATTAATGTGCTTGGAGGCGCGAGTGTTGAACACAATTACAAACATATACGATTGCACTAGATTGTCCAAAGATACATCGAATTTTGTTGAACGCAAATCCTTAAGTCGCTTAGTTGAGACTCAACCCATATGATTGATCACAGCATCCTGAAGTGCGATTTATATCAGCTTCCGTATGAGAGGCATACTTTTCTGCTTTTTGTATTACCATCTAACAAAGCCGAAGTCCAAGAAATTGATCTTAACCAGAAGTAACTTCTCCGTGTGTCATTACAATGCCTGCATAGTCCAGCATCTTGCAACAGCTTTTAGTTCAAAGCCGGAGTCCTTACGGAGTACAACAGACCATGTAATGTTCCTTATAGGTATCGAAAGATCCCTTTATAGCAGTAAGTGTGCATTTCATAAGGCTTAGCCTGGTAACGTGCACACATACAAACACAAATACTATGTCAGTCCTATATTCAACTAAGATACATAAGGGAGCCAACCATACCACGAAATCGTGTAGGATCAATTAGCTTTCCTCCCTTATCTTCATCAAGGTTGGGACGCTCCGCCATTGGAGTGTCAATGGGTGTGCATGAGTCAAAACCAAACTTTTTCAAGATTTCCTGAGCATATTTGGATTGGTTGATAAAGATGCCTCTGGGAAATTGAGAAACTTTCAATCCTAAAAAATATGACCCCCATTTGTCCCAACATGACATCTTGAAAGTGATTTCATGTGACAAATGCAAATAATTTGCAGGCTTTGGGGTTGGTATAGGCAAAGATAATATCATCACATATATTGTACCAGTAGAAGATGTCTGGCCTGTTTTTCTCGTGAAGAGTGTAGATCTGACCACCGCCTATTGTAAATCCAGACTTGATTAGAAACGCTGAATAGCTTGTCATACCATCCCCACATCGCACGTGAGCTTGCTTGAGTCATAGAGAGCTATCTTGAGCCGTTACACATGGCGATGGATGCTCTGGATCTACAAATCCTTCAGATTGACTCACATATAACAACTTCCATTCAGTCGCCGTTGATGAAGGCGTTTTTAACTACCATCTGGAAGATGACCATGTTCATACTTGGCTGCGTGAGCAATGAAGAGTCTGACGCTTCTAATCTAGCAAACTGGAGCAAATGATTCGCTTCAGAATCATACCACTTCCTGACTATAACCTTTCGCTACTAACCGAGCTTTGTTCTTCAATACTCTCCATTCTCCAACATAATTTTTGAAATCCATTTGAGGGGATGATTAGAAAATAATCTGGACACGGTACAAGTATTCCCAAACATCTAGACGTTCAAACTCATATTTTGAAAATTCTTCCCTGCATAGCCTCATCCAGCACATAAATAAAAAAAAATTCACTAAGGCTTGCTTGTAAGTCTTTGGTTCAACATGAGTTAAGAATTCATTGAAGAAACACCACATCGCGTCGGTTTCTAGCTGTTTCCTGGTAGAGACAGGTCGATCTTTATCCCCAATAATGTTTTCAAGTGGATGTGCTTGAGTCCACTTTTGCACGTGAGGTAATTGGTTGTTGGGAGTAACATCGATATTGACAGAGTTGGATGAAGATGCTTCTGAAGCGGTTTCAGGGGCATTATAGGTGTCAAACACATTACTGTCAACATGATCGAATAGTGTTTCCACATCAGAATCACTAGTGTCTGGTAAGGTCTTGATGAAGTTAAGAGGCTATCAGTAACATGCCAGGAGCGCCTTCTGAGATACTGTCTGTGGAAGGAGAACAGTGTCAATTCTCGTGTGCCTGGGCATCCAGAACAATAGACCGAGTTATCGGAACAACCGGAGGTATCGTAATAACCTCATCATCATCAAACCATTGAAAACAAATCGTCTACCCGATCTTTGTAGGAGGGACACTAGGTGGTTCTGGGTCTTTTACTAGCGCAGAACGGCTGCGTCCTGACTGTAAAGCAGTAAGTTTGAGTTCTGTACTGTTTGTCACAGAAGTCATATGTTGAGGTGCTAGGCCTGAACTGGTTTGAACAGACGTCAATCCTTCGTAAAGTTCATCGAAAGGGCAACATGAACTTTCCTGAATCTTAGCGCGTTCTTTTGTATGTAGATATCGGAACCCTTCTGTTGGTTGCATAGCCACAAATAACCTATATCAGCTGTCCGCCCTTGAGTTTACCAACATCATCGTAGTCATTGTTAGGATAGCACAGAGATCCCAACACACGGGAAAGATTGTAGAATAGGTTTCTTATCTCAGCAGTTCATAATCGGTTTTTTCGTGAAGCGTGTGTAAAAGATATCGATTAAGAGTAATAACACAGTGCTACAAGCCTCAGCCCAATTAACAGTGAGCTTTCGCAAAGATGAGCAAAGTACTAGCATCTTCCATAAGATACGGTACCGTCTTTGCGACAACTCCGTTCTTGCAGTAGAGACCGAGGTACTCTCGTTTCATGAGAAATACCAACACTCTCCAAACCATCCGTCAGTGTCTATTTCACAAACTCCGTTCCATTATCTGTTCGGATACGAAGCGAACAGTTTCATTAAAGGCTCGTTGAGTCTTACAATAAAACTTTCTCAATCACTGAGGATTTTCATCCTTTGACCTAAGAAATCTACCTTCCAAATCTTGTTTAAACATCCACTATCACTAAAACATACTTCTTCCCGTTGATACTTTCTGTTCTCATTGGCCCGCAGAGGTCATATGTAGTGTATGAAGAACTTCAGTATTTGTGTTTTCCGCCTTTAGTGGATGTGATGCTTTCTTGCTTTTACCTAGCTGACAAGATGGACACAAATGGTCTTTGTCATATTTCAGCATGGGTAAACCTCTTACTAGATTTTTCTGAGCCAATTTGTTCAATGACCTCAAAATTCAGATGATTCAACTCGAGATGCCATAACCATGACTTCGTTGAAGAGGCTTTTGTAAGCAAGCAAACTGGTGAAGCTGACATCATATCATTCAGTGAGATGGAGTACAGGTTGGTTGTCCGTGAACCTTTGAGTAGATCCACCATATCGTAGTTGCGGATGTGACATGAATGCTGACGGAAAGCAACTTCTAAACCTCCATCACAAAACTGTCCTACTGAGAATATGTTGTGCTTGAGTCCTTCAACATAATAACTCGAGAGATATAGTGTCACCCAGCTATAATCACCATAGCCAATGGAATACTGCATTTCATCGTTTCCAAATCTTACAGTACCAATGAACTTTTCTACCAAGTTTGATAAGACAGTGCACGATCACCGGTAATATGTCTTGATCATCCAGAATCCAGATACCAAAAGAACACACTGTACAACCTTAGCGGTAAACACAAACAATAACAGGTGATAGAAGCCCTGAAGGGTTCCGTTAGTTAACATCAAAAATACCAGACGATCCCATTGACCTGCTGTGATCACTAACTTTATGATCACAAACCAAGAGACCATAGTTATTTTTGGGCTAGAACTAGCACTCGGGGGTATTCTATTGGCCTTATCTAGATTCCATGACCGTGTAAAAGGATGCTTCCAAATAATAGAAATGCCTCCATGGGCTTACCACTGATGTCTTGCTATTAGCAACAGTTGCTAATGGGTTTTCCAGACTTTTTCACTGGTTTTCCATTCTTCCAGGTTGGCGTTTAAAACGCTAGTCAGGTGGGTTTAACAGATCACAAACCATCACACAAAACCAAACAATCAGTATGGATTTGCAAGAAACCAAAGATTGTTACATGCACCACAAACATTGTTCATCTTTGAAACAGAAACAGAATGTTTAACAAGCAAATTAGAATCAACACGATTCTTTTTATTCAAAGTCCTATGGTGGGCTTCTACTTTCCTTGCATTCGCACTCTTAACCGGCAAAGAACTATGATTCCGAGGGGCTCTCTTAGGCACAGTTTTGCTGCTCAGAAAGTGTGTTTACTCCTGTATACATAGGCACACACACGTTAGATAGCCTTATTAAGGTATTGCACTACTGGTTTTTGAGTTGGTTGAGTGAAGGTCTGGTTTCACTAAAGTTACTTGCTTACTTCCTATGTACCGGGTTGGTTTTACCCAGTTACACGTTTTGGGTGGTGGAATATCTTAGAACCTAAGTTGTACATTCCTGGTATCAAGCACTTATGGTGTCTCAATGTTGAAGGTCCACTACTTGGTTGTACCAGTCACTTGGGCTTCATCTTGTATTCACAGCAGTGTAAGGCACAAGTTTTCAGTGTATGCAGTACGTGAGTGAGTATTTCGCCTTTGACAGTTCATTCATACCGTCTTTTGCATACTCTCTGTTTTCTCCATTAAGGCCATCTAGCTGAATCCTAAGGGAGGTAATCGTATCTTTCAACTGAATTCTGTCAGTTTCTAATGCCTGTTGGTCACAACTACCTTCAGTGGTACCTACATTCAACACCTTCATGATGTTGATCTGAGCATCTAAATTCCTGAATATAGTCCGTCTTTCCCATGAAGCTGTGTCTTAACTTGTTTAATTCAAAAATTGCATTGGAGGCACTTGAAGATTGTCAATGCACTGTTTATAGTTCTGAAATGATAAAAGTTGAGAAACTGACATAATTCTGTTCGAAGAAATGCAAAACGTTTCTCAGAATCAGTAATTAGCTGTTTCTGTTTTGAAATCTCAGCTTCAAGTTCAAGAACTTTAGTGTGTTCCCTATCGCATGCAGATCTAAGATCTTCGCAAAAGCAGTTCGAACTAGGGGGCACAACAATATCGTAAGTAAGCCAAATAGACATAATCATATTCTAAATACTCACCTTTAAGCATATCATTTATGATTAAAAGATTTTCTCTCTATGGTAAAGGTCTTGTTTATCCAGAACACAATTGTTCATATTCCGACTCCAAATCATCAAAATTTGCACAAATTCTCTACTCTTTGAAAAATGTATCATTAGCAGTTTTGGGATATGGTTTTTTTGGAATGGGTCGTAAAATGGTTACCAGTTGTTGTTCAACAAACTGTTTGCATAATCAATGCACCATCAGAAACTTAGTTCTGGTTTTGTGTTTGTTCTTTCATTTATGATACATTCGAGTTTAGGAAAAAACAACATTACTTTTCGAAGACTGGCCAGAACTTGGATTGGAGGTCGACTATAATCGAACAAAAGGAGTAGCATGCGTGGCTGATTTACTAGCATGACTACAATTTCGTTGGCAGAAAGCCAATACGCCTGATCACCAATAAATCCTCTGAGGAAACGAACATAAGGGCATTACTTGGCATAGAAGTCGGTTTGCGGTCTAAACAAGCCGGTTTTTCGTTCATCTTTTTCATGCTAACAACTTGGTGAACCAAGACCTCTTCACTATCCCATATACTCACAGGGTGATGATTAGGATGCAAAAGGTATCAGCATCATACAAAACAGGTTAAGCACGCTTGGCCATATCACCTAGACTGGGTTTACGGTTGCCTATGTGATGTCCTTGTGCAAGACATTAGTTGCCCTTTTAGGTTTCATGAAAGCATGAGAATAGTTGTGTTGGCATGTTAAATCTTTGCAACATATCTCTAGCAACTGGGTTAGCAGTTTTTAAACAAACTATTTCCAACTAGATAACTACTGAAGTTTTCTCTTTTCTCATATAAATCTTTTTCCATTTCAGATTAGTAAAAATGCAAATTGATTTTTCTTCTCCTGAAGAGTGACGTTAAGAAATCGTTTCCTTGCACAAGTTCAGCTTACGCTTGTTACGCTGAATCACTAGGGCTGTTTCCTGACTAACTTGTGTTTCAAAGATCAAGTTGACCTGTGAGGTATCTAAACACATATATTCTTGTTGCATTAAAGAAGCCATTTTTTTAAGGTCTCTAATTTCCAAACAATTTCTTGGTTAACCTTAGCATGTCCGTCTAGTTGGGTTTGCAAGTCAGTTAAGATGGCAATCATAGATACCTTATCAGATGTGTCAGCAGATACCTCAGTTGGAACATTTTGGGCTTCGGTGTCAAGAAGATACTGATGATACGGAATCGTATTGTCATCAATCTCAGTCTCAGCATCGGAGTCTAAATGTTCTTCCTGGTGCATCTCCTGAATCTGATAATCCACATTATCAAAGATTTGATTGTCATTGGAGTGTACCTCATTGACTGGATTGTTGATTGCACTAGTGGATGACAAGTTGGCCATGAAAGCGACAGCAGCATTGGGGCCTTCATCCACGTCTGAGTCATATGCATCCTCATGATTGGCTTGAAACATGTTTGTTGTAGTCAGTGCCTGAGGTTGATCATAAGTGTCGTGTGCATTCCCACAACAGCAAGGAAATGCTTCAGCTCAGCATCTAACACATCTTCTTTCTCTTTATCTTCCCATCAGTAAGCTTTATCTTGAAGTACTAGAGTCGCATCATTCTCTGGGTTCTTTACACTGCCTAGGCACATGTCCTTCTCCACTGCAGTTGTAACATATCACCTTACTTGCCTCTAGTACTGTTTACCATTATTACCTAGCCCATTCCTCTTAACTGGTTCAGTAACAATGTTACCATCATGCCCGTAGCATTAGTCCTTTAGTTGGAGGAATTCCCGGAGCTGGTTTGTTGGTTTTTTTGGTATTTTGGTGGTAAAAACGGGATTACGTGAAAACAACAGCTGCAGGCACAATCAAATCGATAGATCCCCCTATACTAGAATTAAACATTGTCCTCAATGTTTTAAGAAGGGTCTTTATGTAAATCCTAAGCCGTTTATTAAGTATGCTTAAAGATAAACGTTAGTCGATAAGATTAGGATATTGGATTTCCCAAATGAAGCTGAGGATTTGAAGCTCTTGTGATCGAAGGACAAAACCGTGAGCACGAGAGGCTTCAAAAATCTGGGACAATCCTGGGTATATCAAAAAAATACAAGCAAACGAGAAAGGAAAGAGGCACACCTCTCACAACAAAAAACAATTATACATTACTACATAATATGATTACGGATAAGCATGGGGTGCCTCCCACGAAGCGCTTGTTTAGGGTCACTAAGCTTGACCCAATCCTCGAATTCATTTATCCTTGGGGAAGGTTTGGAGATCCGGGACAACCAATTTTGGTACGTCCCCTCCAAAGTAGTGCTTAATTCTATGATCGTTCACCTTGAAGTTTGGCCCGGAGTTTTAAGATAACTCAACGGTGCCATATGAAAATACATGGGAAATGGTGAACAGTCCAAACCAATGGGATTTCAACTTGCCCGAGAACATCTTCAATCGAGAGTTAAAGAGGAGGACTTGATCACTGACGTTGAAAACGCGATTTTTGATCTTTGAGTCATGGATCCTCTTTGTTTTCTCTTTATAGATCAAAGAGTTCTTATAGGCATGATCACGAAGTTCATTCAGTTCATTGAGTTAAACTTTACGGTGATCACCCACGGTCTCAAGGTCAAAATTTGCATGCTTCAAGGCCCAGTAGGCTTTGTGCTCGAGCTTGATCGGTAGATGACATGCCTTTTCGTACACGAGCTTATATGGGGTGCACCCGATGGGTATTTTGTAAGCGATACGGAAGGCCTAAAGTGCATCATCTAGTTTATCCAACCAAGTTGCATGGTTCTCGCCCACGGTCCTTTCAAGAATTCGTTTCAAGCCACGCGGTGGACAGACGGTGAGTAACTCCATATTTAAGCATGACCTTTGCAAACTGGTCATTGCCATATAATGGGTTCGCGATCAGCGCATCCGAATCGGGGCGAAGAGAGATTTAAGAAATTTGCAAACAACTCGGGCGTCGTTTGTGGGAGAGCTTTACTTCTACCCTTTTTGACAAAATAGTCGACCGCTACGAGTATGTATTTGTTCCCTCGCGAAGACGGGAATGACCCCATGAAATTGATGCCCCACACGTCAAAGATTTCACAAACTTGGATGGAATTTTGAGGCATTTCATCACGTTGCAAAATTTTTCCTTGACGTTGGCACGAGTCATAATTTTTAACCAACTCGTGTGAATCTTTGTAAATAGTGGGCCAAAAGGAACAGACATCAAAGACCTTTTTGGCGATGAGATTTGCACAATGATGTCCCCCGGTGGGTCCATTATGGCAAGCTTCGAGGACATCGAGAGCTTCTATGCCATGCACATACCGCTGGATCACTTGTTCCGCACATACTTTAAACAAATAGGGGTCGTCACAAAAGTAGTGTTTAACATCCTTGAAAATCTTGTTCTTTTGTTGGGACGACATCCCTTTAACAATGAAATTCCCCGCGTGGTAATTTGCATAATTGGCAAACCACTGGTGGTATTGGTCACTACGGAGAAGTACACAATTTAAAGTGTCTGAGAGTGAAAACTTTTCATTTACCTCCTTTGGGTAGAGAATGTTTTCATACGGATTTTCTAATCAGGAAAGATGATCGGCCACGAGATTCTCGGCTCCTTTTGTGTCAATTACTTTGAATGTGAACTCTTGAAGGAGGAGAACCCACCAGAGTAATCTCGCCTTGGAATCTTTCTTAGCAAAGAGATATTTTAGGGCAGAGTGATCCGTATACACTATGCTTTTGTTCAAGATGAGGTAAGATCAGAATTTTTCAAAGGCATTCACCCGGCTAACATTTCTTTCTCCGTCTGTGATGTAATGTTGATTCATTCCTTGTTCCATTGTTTTGCTAGCTTAGTGAATATAGCCTAAAGTATTTTTCATGATGTTGCCCAAGACTGCACCTATGGCAAAGTCGCTTGCATCGCACATAAGCTCAAAGGGTAGGTCCCAGTCTGGAGCAATCAAGATTGGAGCTTTAGTAAGTTTTTTCTTTAATGTTTGAAAAGCTTGAATACATTTATTTAAAAAGATGAACGGAGTATTATTATCATGATGTTTAGTCATCGGTCAGGAAATTTTTGGAAAAATCCTTAATGAACCGTCGGTAGAAACCGGCATGACCGAGAAAACTCCGAACACCCTTAACGGTGGTGGGATGAGGTAACTTAGCAATCACATCGACTTTGGCTTTATCAACCTAAATCCCTTTTTAGGAAATCTTATGGCCAAGAACAATGCCTTCCTTTACCATAAAATGACTTTTTTCCTAATTAAGACAAAGATTGGTGTCTTCACACTTTTGAAGCATCTTGTCTACACGAGAGAGGCAATTTTCGAATGAATTCCCAAAGACCGAAAAGTCGTCCATGAAGACTTCCATCTTTTTTTGATCATATCATGAAAGATAGCCATCATACACCTCTAGAACGTGCCCGGTGCATTGCATAACCAAAACGCATGCGACGATAGGCGAACGTTCCATAAGGACACGTGAATGTTTTCTTTTCTTGATCATGAGGGTCGATGGGAATTTGAAAGTAACCCGAGAAATCATCGAGAAAACAATAGTACTCATTTCCCGCTAATCTCTCGAGCGTTTGATCCATAAACGGTAGTGGAAAGTGGTCTTTATGGGTGGCTTCATTTAACTTTCGGTAGTCAATACATACACGCCAACCTGTAACTAGTCCAGTCAGGATCAATTCATTTTCATCATTTTCAACAATGGTAAAGCCACCCTTTTTCGGTGCGCAATGTACGGGGCTTACCCAAGGACTATCCGAGATCAGGTAAATTAATCCGGCGTCAAGAAGTTTTTCATCCTCCTTTTTCATGACATCGTGGATCTTTGGATTCACTCGTCTTTGGTGTTGAACCGCTAGTTTGTAGTCCTCTTCCATTAGAATCTTGTGAGTACAAAATTCTGGGTTAATACCCTTGATGTCGGAGAGTTTCCAAGCGATGGCTCGCTTGTGTGACTTCAAAACCTTTATGAGAGCGACTTTTTCCTCGACACTCAAGTCTTTAGCAATTATGATGATCAACTTGTTGTCACCTTCTAAAAATGTGTATTTGAGAGGAGGAGGTAAGTCCTTGAGTTCGACTTCGGGAGGTTCATAAATTGAAGATTTATCAGTTTTAGCTTCACAAACTTTTAGTTCTTTTCGAATTTTAGGCAAATAATTTCCTTGAGTAGAAGGGGGTAATGATGGATCATCATTGAGAAATGATTCAAGAAGAAGAATATCCCCCTCCGGGTCATAGTAAGAGTCATCAAATTCCGGTGAAATTGGATCATCTTCGAGAGCGAGGAAAGCATTGACTTCCTCGAGAAGAAAATCACTATCCCCGAAGGGAGTGAGAGTCGGAAAAGAGGTAGAAACGATTGGGTCATAATAAGGAGTGGGATTGCCACTCGCGATCACATCGGAGAAACCGAGAACTTATTGAGAATACTCCTCACAAGCCATTTCAATAACGTCGATTCAGTTCGCCGTCATATCATCATAATTAGAGGAGTATCTCCAAGTTTGGTCAAGATTGAATGTTACGATTTCTTTTCCAACACGAAGAGTTAATTCTCCTTCGTACACATCAATCAAAGCATGTCCGGTCTTTAAGAAGGATCTCCCGATAATTAGGGGGACTCGGGGATCGGCATCAAAGTCTACGACTATAAAGTCGGCCGGGAATTTAAATTTTCCTACTTTTAGGTAAACATCTTCAGCGATACCGATAGGTTGGGTAATCGAATGATCTGCAAGTTCAAGAGTCTTACAAGTAGGAGTGAGCTCAGGAACAAAAAGCTTTTTCCACACGGATAATGGCATGAGATTTATGCTAGCGCCAAGATCAGCCAAGGCTAAGCACTCTTCCATTCTGAGAAAATCACACGGTATTAGAAATTTGCCGGGGTCTCCAAGTTTTTCTGGTAACTTGTTAAGGATAACTGCCGAACAATGCTCATTCAAAGGAGTTCTAGCCATTTCACTTAATTTTTCTTTGTTTAAGGCTTTAAGAGTCGAGGTAAATTTTGGCATAAGAATCAAAGCATCCGTTAAGCTAATTTCGAAACTCAAATCTTTAAAAATTTCATAGAATTTCTCAATTTGGTCGTTAGCTTTTTCACGGCGCCTTTCATCATTACGTCTTCTTCGGTATGCTAAGAGTAGACCAAATGGAAAGTTAATCTACAACTCCATTATGAATGGTCCTTATGTCAGACGAATGAGGATCCCTGAACCAGGTGATACAGATCGTGAAGTACCTGTTCCTGCAACGTTTCATGAACAAACCGATGATGAACTCACAGTAGCAGAAATTAAACAGATGGAAGCAGATGATCAAGCTATTCAGACCATTCTTCTCGGTCTTCCTGAAGACATCTATGCTGCTGTTGATAGTTGTGAAACTGCTCAGGAATCTGTTACGTGTGCAACAAATGATGAAAAGGTCTGATGTGGAATTCAAGAGAAGAAGGCTAAGTTGTTTAATGAATTGAAAGTTACCTCCACTGATGGGAATCGATTGAGCTTACTATCACCTTTCTCAAATTTGAATGATTTTAAGAGAAACAAACCATTCCCTAAAAGATTGCTAGTAATCTCAAGTTCCTAAACAACTTACAACCAGAATGGAGTCGGCACTTTTACTATTGTTCATCAAATGAAGACTTGCATACGACAGATTAAACGCAGTTTGTAACTGATTTCTTGAAGGTACAATCAAAAGGAGGTAGATGATCAAAGAGCTGAACGACTTGCAAAAACACATGATCCGCTAGCACTCATGGCAAATTCCAACAATCCTTACAACTATCTAGTATTTCACCAAGATCAACCATCATCAAGTACCTACATGCAAACAACCCACAACCGCATCAACAACAACTATAACCCACAACCATCATTCAACCAGAACTACATGCAACAACCAATGCCAAATCCCGAAGACATAACAGATCCCACAACTGCAATGAACATGGCACTTGTTCTAATGGCTAATGGCATTCAAACAAAACTACTCCAACACCGAACCAACACAACCAAGAATTTTACATCAAACCCTCGTAATCTCAGATTCTCAACCAGGTTATGAATATGGGTCAAGACATAAGACAGAATGCGGATGGTTTGGAGCTAATTGGTGGGAATCAGTTAGACAGTATGCTTGGGCAGAATGTTGGGTACAAAATGAGTATAATGCAGAACAGAATGTTGGGAAATCAGGTTGTTTCAAGACCAGTTCAGAATCAGGGTGTCAGAATAGTAGAAATCAGAATGGGCAAAATTGGTGTTCAATTAGAATGGTGAATGGAAATGTTGGTGCCACACGGGCTGAGGGTATGCGCCCTGGAATAAAGGTAATCAATAAGGTGTTACAACTGCAGAGGATTGGGTCATCTTGCTAGAAACTGCACAGTCAGACCAAGAGAAGGGTGATGTTGGCTTATCTTCAGACTCAGTTGTTGATTGCTCAAAAGGAAGAAGCAGGAATCCAACTCCAAGCTGAAGAGTTTGATTTGATGGCTGCTTGCACAACCTGTGAAAGTGAGGAAGTCCAACGCAAACTGGCATTTTGATGGCTAATTTGCAGCAAGCATCGACATCGGGTACTCAGACTGACAAAGCTCCCGTCTATGACTCAGACGGATCAGCTGAGGTACACAACTATGACAATTGCTATGATAATGAGATATTTAATATATGTAACTCAAGAGGAGCAGTATACTGAGCTACTCGATACCATTCCTGAACCACACCAAGTACAACAGAATGATAGTAATGTTATTTCTGAGGTTTCTAGTGTGGAACAAAGTGGGGGAACAGTAGATCAACATCCTGCAACTGTTGAGGAAACACGTGCTTACTTTGAATCATTATATAATAATTTAGGCACTTAAAGTGAAAAGGTCAAACTCTGGTAAATCAAAAATTGAAAGAAACAAATGCTGATTGACCACTGAGCTTGCTAATATAATAATCAAGAAAGTGTTTTGAAATAGTCAGGAAAATATAAATGACAAACTTGAAAGTTGTTATCAAAAGTCGGTTAACAAGAACAAAGACTTACAAAAAGATAGAATGCTCTCATTTAAGTTCCGGTAAACAAATAACGACTTTGAATGTGAAATTTTCAAATTTAAGTAAACGCTTTCAACGGAAAAATCATCCTGTTCTTCTCTTCTTGAAGAAAAGAAAATAAGTTGAATGTCTGATTTCAAATAAGCGAAGACGAGCTTCTTGATAAACAAATACATCTTGAGAAGAAGATAAAGGAATTAGATATATATTGGTTAAACGGGTCCATCCGATTCAAACGATGCACATCTCTCAACGTAAGCCAGACTCGTTTTACCAACCCAAAAAACAAAGGGAAACCGAACATAAATGCTTTGGGTTATCAAAATATCCTTTTTATCTCAACAAGCTCAGCGAAAACAACAGAGTTTGTATCATTCAAAGTGTATTACTTGAAAAAGACATGATCCTCACCTGTTGAGCATGGATTCGGTACGAAGAGACACTGCACTTGCTCAAGAAGATCGCCAAAAAATGAAACAACTGAAGCAAAGAAATAAAACCGGCAAACTATACAAAAGATTAATTCATCTTTCAGGGATTTTTGATTACACAAACGGCGAAGTCACAAGAAAGGTTGTACTTTGTAAATAACTTTCCAAACGGCCACTGTTTCAAAATCGATTTCAAAACCAAATGACGAATTTTTGGATGACACACTCTAAGTGTTTGCACGGAAATTTCCTAAATGAGGTAAAAGACCATTGTGACTCTTCCAACGAGATGTCAAACCTAGAATGACTTGTAGATACCACAATTAGGACTCAGTGCTCATCAAGAGATTCACAAAATCTTAAAAGAAGAAAATTTTCCTATCATCAACCAAGTGATTTTAGATTCAAAATTTGAAATACAATTTTTGAAAGGAAAGCAGCCAAATTATGTTCGAGACTTTAAATCTCTTGCAAAAGAAGCAGATAATTCTCTTGCCTAAAGCACAAGACATTGGAATTGGAAATTGACGTCACCTTGAGAGCAGTTGTCGTCAAGACATTAATGTCTATTGTGCAAAAAACCAGATCGTTTGTAGATTCAATCAAATCTCCAAACTGAGCTGACCGTACGAAAGATCGCTTGAAAATTGTATCATTAAAATAGGAGAATGAATATGCTAACTTTGAATGATTGGTACAAAAAGGTGTTGAAGAATGCAAAATGACAAAAATTCGTACGATAGAAGCTTAAATGGACATGCAATCAAAAAATCGAACGGGTTTGCAGAAAGCTCAGTTGGAGATCTCAAGGGTAAGAGTTGTTAAACTCAATGTGGCATCAAATTACCCGTGATCCTTTGTCTCAAAACTTGAAAATAGAATGTAGAATAAGAGTTTCAGGGTCGGAATTATGAAAAGAAAATTGCTCCACCTTAAGACCACATACAAAAACCTGTTTGAACTCTATCTCAGTCACAACTTGCACAAACTAAAACGATAATTGAACTCGTGCAAAACAAATACATGATACGATCTATGAAGATTGCGAAGCTAAATCCCAGTTTATTGATACATTTTCTGAACAAGTTACACCACCAAAGTACGGTACGAATACTAAGTTTGTAAATCAATCAACCGAGAGGAAACCCGTTTTGCTTTGCAACCTGTATAGAAAAAACCTTGTTGTGAAGACAACCAAATGACATTTTCATCTGAACATCACAACATCACAAAAATCAGTTCCACAAAAGGTTATGATAAGACGAACGATTTGTCAAACCAGTCCAACTCAAAACTCGGTACACCTGCACATCACAAGATCCAAAAATGTGATTGCCCCAGGAATTTTAGGATTAATCCTTTCAAGCCTTCTAGGGAAGAAAAGTATGTCCCTAACAAAGTTAGAGCGAGCGTTAGGACAACTCCGAATCCCGGTCACAACCTCATTACGTCACTTAAGAGAAAGATGTTAATTCTGATCATCAAATGTTTATCTTCTACCGTGAGTAGACAACACTGCTAAGACCAGAAGGCCACAGCCTAGGAGCAATACAAAGAATGATGGAGTCCCATCTGCGTCTAAGAGTAGTTGCATCAAGAATAAGAATTGAACGTAGAAGACCACCATAGGAATTTACTTGCTGTATCGAAGAATACAAAAACATATGGTCATTCTAATGTAAACCACGTTAAGCCCTTGATACTACGGAATGAACAATCTGAATTTATTTAGTGCTATAGTAAGCAATGTTTAATCACTGCTAATAATTCATGATGTAATGTATGCTTAATTATGTGAATGAATATGAATTCTCGTGGCAAGAAACGAAAAAAGGCAAATGTTTCCAAACACTGAAAATTCAAAAGAAACAAAAGCCAAAGGTCAAAAAACCTAAGTTAAAGTTGGGTCCAACGAAAGACTGCTTCACTAAGTCCTAGTAAACCTAGATTTGCCTTAGGTGGTCACCAACTGGAAGACTTTTTGACCTTAAATAAAAATAATTCGCAACCAGTGAATCTGAGAGTCAATCTGACTGCTCTAAATTGATATTGCTTGTACTTCTAACCCTTCGTTAACCTAAAATCAAACGTTTTTCCAATTCTACTTTCTTTCTGACAGTAATCCAAATTTGTTTTATGGTGATGCGTCGACTCGGTTTCTCCAAGCTATGACCGGGAACTCTAAAAGCTCTTCTCATCAAATTCGTACTGGAAAGTTTTTTGGAACCGTTCGCTTTGGATAATGATCATGTTGCTGCAAATTTTGGGTTCCGTGATCTTCAATTGGGAAAATATTTTGATCACCAGGGTTTATTTCGTTGAGGGCTTGGGGCATAATCTGTTCTCGGTTGGGCAGTTCTGTGATTCAGATTTAGAGGTTGCTTTCAGGAGGAACTCGTGTTTTGTCAGAAATCTAGATGGTGTTGATTTGTTAAAAGGAAACCGTTCAACAAACCTTTACACCATCAATCTCCATGAAATGGACTAGCTGCATCCCCAATTTTGCCTTAGGCCTACGAGCAACTTCTACAGGTCCAAGGCTATGGCATCCCAACGTTTTATATCCCATCTCAATTTTGACACCATCAATGACCTTAGCCAAAAACGATCTATGTCACCTGGGTCTCCAAAATCAAGATATCCAAAAGAGCATCTTTGACACCGTCCTGTGAGCAAGGAAAAAGCAAAAGGGCGTCTCACCACCCAAACCAGTTCCAAATTCTAAGCAGAGGTTACACCTTCTTCATATGGATTTGTGTGGTCCAATGAGAATTGCTAGCATAAATGGAAAGCGATATGTTTTGGTGATTGTAGACGATTACCTTACTCCCATCCCCCCCCCCCTTCACAAAGACCCGCCCGCCCCCCCATCCCCGCCCACACGCACCCTACGCTATCGATTCCTTATTCCCCTGCGCCCCCCTTACCGCTACACTTGTGTACATTTGCTCAGATCAAAAGATGAAGCAACCAAAAGTGATTAAATACCTACCTGAAGCAATTATCTGTCCTTCTTCATCACTGTCATCATCATAAGAACCGATAACGGCACAGAATTCAAAAATCAATCCCTTAAAGAATACTTTGATAGTGTTGGCATCTCTCACCAAGCATCTTCTGTCAGAACACCTCAACAAAATGGAGTAGTGGAACGAAGAAAGTCGTACATGTAGTTAGGCTGCTAGAACAATGTTGATTTTCTCTCGTGCACCGTTATTCTTATGGGCTGAAGCGATTGCACAGCATTGCTACACTAAAACTGTCTCCATCATTCAACGTCGGATATTAACAAAAAAAACACCATACGAGTTCATTAACGTCAGAAAACCAGATATCTCCTTTCTTCATGTATTCGGGGCTCTCTGTTATCCTAAGAATGATCATGAAGACATTGGGAAACTTGGTGCAAAAGGTGAAATTGGTTTTTTAATTGTTTACTCTGCTAATTCTTGTGCTTACAGAGTTTACAACCGAAGGACAAAGAAAATCATAAAGATAATAAATGTAATTTGATGAGCTTTCAGCTATGGCTTTAGAACAACACAGTTCAAAACCCGGGCTTTAAAACATGACTTCTGGACAAATCAGTTCAGGACTCGATCTTACTTATGCTCCGTCAACAATAACAACTCAACAACCAACTGAACGTGATCTGGATTTACTGTTCGAAGCTATGTATGATGATTTTATTGGTGGTCAACCGTCATCTGCTCCAAGAACTGCTCCGGCTGCTAAAGCACCTCAAGTTCTTCAGACTCCAACGGCAACTACAACAACAGAAAAAACAGACTCACACAGACTCCAATAATTGCATCCTCCAAGCTAAGGATCTTCAAATACTCCACAGGAGTTACGAGCTTGAAATTACAAGAACATGTTCAGCATCAAACCGCAACAAATGCTGACAATGTTCCAAAACTATGTCATGCCAAATACGTTTGTAAATCCCTTTTGCACTCTACCACAAGTGCTGTTGAATCATCATCTTCACAATATGTGGATCCATCGAACATGCATACGTTTTACCAACCATACCCTCATGAATATCAGTGGACTAAGGATCACCCTCTTGAACAAGTGATAGGAGAACCTTCACGACCAGTTTGGACAAGGAATCAACCCCGAACAGATGGTGACATGTGCATGTATGCATTAACTGTGAGCACTATGGAACCAAGTAATGTCAAAGAGGCTATGAAAGGCCCTGCATGGATTGAGTCTATGCAAGAAGAATGTCTTCAGTTCAAAAGGCTTGGTGTATGGGTGTTAGTTCCTGCTCCAGATAACATCAAACCCCTTACTTTGAAATGGCTATTCAAAAACAAGCATGAGGAAGAGAACACAGTCATCCGAAACAAAACACGTCTGGTTGTGAGAGGGTATCGTCAAGAGGAAGGAATAGATTTTGAAGAATCCTTCACTCTGGTTGCTAGAATGGAAGCTATTAGGATATTTTTGGCATATGCTGCACATAAATCGTTCATCGTGTTTCAAATGGACGTGAAAACTGCTTTCTTGCATGGTAAGTTAAAAGAAGACGTGTACGTGTGTTAACCTGAAGGTTTCATTGATGTTGATCATCCGATCCATGTCTACAAGTTAAAGAAAGCACTCTATGGGTTAAATTAAGCACCAAGGGCATGGTACGACGAATTGTGAAAGTTTCTCCTAAAAAATCACTTCTTCAAAGGCACAATTGATCCAACATTGTTTATAAGGCGCTTCGATGACAACATCTTAGTGGTACATGTCTATGTTGATGATATTATCTTTGGTTCTACAAACCCTGGGTACACCCAACTATTTTCTGACCTCATGAAAAGCCGCTTCGAAATGTCGATGATGGGGGAGATGACGTTTTTCCTTGGTTTACAAGTTAACCAATCCCCCTGTGGCATCTTCATAAACCAGTCCAACTACGTGTTAGAAATCCTTAAAAAATATGGAATGGAAACTTGTGATCCCGTTGGAACTCCAATGGAGATCAAAGACAAGCTTGACCTAGATCAAAATGGGACTCTAGTCGATGCAACGAAATATCGTAGCATGATTGGTGCCCTAATGTATCTTACGTCAAGCAGACCGGACATTGTACATGCTACTTGTTTATGTGCTCGGTACCAGGCTAAGCCAACCGAGAAGCACCTCAAAGAGGTTAAAAGGATCTTTCGTTATCTCTGGGGAACCGTCAATATGGGTCTCTGGTATACGAAGGATTCTGGTTTTGAACTAACCGGATTTTCAGATGCTGATTATGCGGGATGTAAAGACACCTTCAAGAGTACTTCCGGTGGAGCTCAATTCTTAGGTGAAAAGCTGGTTAGCTGGTCCTCAAAGAAACAAGACTGTACGGCGCTGTCAACCGCGGAAGCAGAATATGTGTCTCTATCCGCTTGTTGTGCCCAAGTCCTTTGGATGCGGACACAGTTAACGGATTATGGCTTTCACTTCAACAAGATTCCAATCTATTGTGATTCAAAATCAGCCATAGCCATATCCTGCAACCCGGTCCAACACTCAAGAACAAAACACATCGCTGTCCGCTACCATTTCATAAAGGAACACGTGGAAATCGACATTTGGCTTAGTGTCGGAAATTAGTGTAAGTTATGTGTGTACGGTTTTCTTCGCCTAAAGGGAGCTTGTTGACTAGTGAAGTAACTCTTGAGTTGGGTACTCGGGGAGTAGAGTAGGGAGAAGAGGAGCTTCGTGACCGAACCACTATAAATCATCGTGTCCGGTTTGCACTTTCTTTTACCTTTCACTTTACATCTTTATTTACCTTATCCACCTTACATTTTTATAGTGTATTTGTATATAAGTGTGTGGATTGTTGCATATATTGTTTGGATGGATTATTGTGTCTGGATAGAAGGAAATTTGTGATTATGTTTATTTTGCTAGACCTGATCTTGTGGATATAGATGTATTATTCACTCTTCTCATATTACGTATTAATTTGATATTTAAGTTTTAAATGGAAATGTATTCACCCCCCCCCCCCTATGGTTTCTACAGTTTAAATTCAATAAACTAGGGTTTAGGTGTGGTGGTTCAGATTTGGGTTCATTGACCGGTTTAGTGATCGGGTTCAGTGCTCGGGGTTCAGATTCACTAAACTGGGGGTTTAGGTCTGGTGGTTCAAATATGGGTTTAGTGCTTGTTTAAATACTGATAACCATACCATTCTGATACGCTTCCGCCACCCTGTATGGTCCTTCCCAAGTAGGTCCTAACTTCCCATGATCTCCGATTCTACTTGCCTTATTCTTTTTTAACACAAATTCTCCTAGTTTAAAACTCATTGGTCGAACCTTCTTGTTATAGTACTGCTCCATCTTAGTCTTGTACCTTGCTTCCCGGATGGTAGCTGCTTCCCTCCTTTCTTACAACAAATCTAAATTTAAGCAAAGCTCATCGTCATTTAGGTCTTCTCTGATCATCATTGTTCTCTGTGTCGGCATGCCTATCGTTGTTGGTATGACGACCTCACTTCCATATGTTAGGCCAAAAGGTGCATCTCCATTACTTTGTTTAAGTGATGTCATGTGTGCCCATAGAACGTTAGGTAGCTCATCAACCCATCCGACCCTATCTCTGCCCAACCTTATCTTGATTCCCTCTATCAAACATTTGTTTGCCTTTCCACGAGGCCATTAGCTTGGGGTAGCCACGTCGGTATTCATCTGTCGACATTCTATTTGCGCACCACGCTCTTTGAATGGGTCATTGACAAACGCTGAGTCCCATTGTCCGTCAAATTATTATTTGGTAACATAAAACTGTAAATAAACTATGTTATAGTCATAGACATATTTAGTCTACCCCTTGTCGGTGATCCTGGCTAACGGCTTTGCTTCGATCCACTTAGTAAAATAATTAATAGCCATAATTATGAACTTTACCTTCCCGCCAGCCTGTGGAAGAGGGTCCCAAGATATTCATTCCCCATTGATAAAATAGCCATGGAGCCATGATCAACGTCATCAGGGTTTTCGGTAGCTTTGGAACCGAGGCATGAATTTGACACGAGTCACACTTCTGGATCTTTTCCCTTGTGTCTATGTGCATGGTTGGCCAAAAGTACCCTTGCCTCATGGCCTTGG
Source organism: Tanacetum coccineum (assembly GCA_026074375.1). Lineage (NCBI taxonomy): Eukaryota > Viridiplantae > Streptophyta > Magnoliopsida > Asterales > Asteraceae > Tanacetum > Tanacetum coccineum. Next base: position 90,465 of record BQNB010000659.1, on the reverse strand, counting down.
CCACTACCGATCATGGTTCGGAATGCATTCGACAATCCCCTATATCGATCTCTCGGATGACATAGTTTGCTTGTAGGGGCCCAACACACCTAAACATCGGTACCAAGTATGATTTCTTGAAGAGCACTCCGTATTCGATCACATATTGATTGATCTTTAGCCTAAGGCATTGTGCCTTATTCGTGTCTTCCAGCCACACCCCTTCTTCTAGACATTTAATAATGGGGGTCATCTAGTTACACCATCTTCTTCTACAATGGAGTTTATCTCCTTCCCTTCAGTTGAAATTTCGTTAAGTACCTCAACCAAGATTTCTTTGGTTAAGTGATTGATTGCAACGGATGCTAGTTTTTCAGAAATCTGCCTTTTGGTTTTGGTTTCTCGGAATGTTTCGGATAGAGAAACTCTAAAAACAAGCAATGTATTGCTTTGTTTTGGCTAAGTACTTCACCATACTATCGCTACTTACCACATAGTCCTCGTTTATCTAGCTGGCGACCAGCTTAGAATCCACCCAAACATCCAAAGCTAGCACATTTATTTTCCTAGCAATCTTTAGACCTGCCAGCAGTACTTCATATTCTGCTTTGTTATTTGTGCGGTCAAAGTTAAAACAGGGGGCGTATGTGTACTTCATTCTGTTAGGACCAATGAGCACTAGCTCTGCACCGGAACCCTTTGTGTTGGATGCTCCATTTGTAAAGAGAATCCAGGTTTTCATTTCATCCTTCTCCACGACTGTTGTTGGCTGTCGGAAAAAAGCTCTAGCGTTTCGCCGATGGGGTTTTCTAAAAGGGAGTTTGCCAACACTTACCCTTTTATAGTACTGAGGGGCTCATAAGTGATGTCATATGCACCTAGTTCTACCGCGTATTTTTCCAGCTTGCCTGATGCCTCCTCCTTATTAAGGATCTATTTTATGGGCTTGTCGGTGATCACCTTCATCGGGTGTGCCTCGAAATACCTTCTCAGCCTTTGTGACATGTGGAGTAACGATAATGCCAATTTCTCCATTGGTGCATAGTTTCTTTTGGCTTCATTCAACGTTCGGCTTACATAATGCACAAGGCATTACTTCCTCTTTCATTTTAGTAATAGAACACGTTAATGGCCTCTTTTAAGGCTGCTAAGTAATGATGGCGGTCGTCGTTAGACTTCAACAAGAAGTTTTACAACTCCCTAGGCAGAGCACCTAATCGTTGTAGTAGTAGTATAGGCAAGACTCGAGGGGTTGTTATCGTTCACTCGAGGAATAGGTTGGGAAGGCTTGATCATAGTCTAACAGAATTCTAAAGGTTGAAAGAAGATTATTTTTGTATTTTTATATGTTATGTAAAGCAAGTAAATCATATATTTAAGAGGTTGGTTGGTTTTAGCTATTAAACTAAATATAAATCTACACTACTGGTGATAACAATATAATAAAAGATTGTGTTTATTTAATCATGTATTACTTCCTAGATTGCTTCTCCTAGTGTTGTGCCTTGTCACACTTGTGATGATTGTGTAATATTTCCTAAGTCTGACGAATTTCACAGAAGCGCCATCTTACTTTGTATCCGTTAGAGGCAACGCACAAGTAAGGTTGTATGAAGATATTACAATACCCCTAGGGTACACTTAGTGCATGTGATAATATATTAGAGTGGATCAACCATATTAGGGGGGCAAGGTAGTGTGAAGACTGTTACCCGATGGTATCCTTTCTCACAATCAAGTTTCACCTAGTCATATTACACTGCGATACAGACAAAAGCTAGTTTTTTCTAAAGGCCTAACATGCAATATCACAAGAAGCAACACCACTAAGATATACATTCTAGGTTTCATACAATCATAAATAAACATAATAGGAGGTTTAGCCAAGCATGTTAAAGATAAAGCAAGAACATAGATGAATCAAACAACATATAGACATATTGAATGATTAAATAAACCTTACTTGATTAAAACATGAGTTGGAGGAAGTACAATAGGGTTTTTAGGCCCTAAATTCGTCCTAAACATGCTAAAACAAAAACTTTGGGTCTTGTTCCCTCTTTTTATTCTTACAGTTACACACTTAACAAACCCTAAAATCGGGTTTGTTTATATAAGAAAATCGATGTGACCCGGCGTCGCGTTTATCGTGGACGCCATCATGAAGAGAATATTCTTGATACTGGAGCTGGGTCGTGTGCTCCGAGCGTCGTGAAATCTTGTTCGACGCCGTCTTGATTCTTCGTTGGACGGGATCACGTTGTATTTGTGATGTCACTCAGCCACTGTAGAGAAATTCTTGAGCAATGTTGGTGTAGGTCCGTAGTCTTTCTTCTTCAAATGATCCCAAGTCACGTGTATTTCCTCCAAATGCCCTCTAAATGCAAAATACCTTAAAAGGAACGATTAAAAGTAATCTATTTTTGGCGATAACACAGATTTAGGGGTTAAACGACTTGAATAAGTGTATAAATAACACCTCTTCAAATAACCCACACTTGAGATTTGCTTGTCCTCAAGCAAATGAGATTTTCTACCTAGACAATAGCAATATGAGGGTCATTTTACCTACTCTTTAAAAGTATTTTACAACACAACCTTCTAGGACCTAGTAATTAACAGCACGGAAAATTTACATCTAGAACCTCACATATGTGTTTGGGAATCTCTCTTTCCACATCGGGTGTACTAATAAATTATTAACATAAGGGGAAACAAAAAATCAACACTCATTACCTGTCATAACATATAAATTACCATAGGCTCGGAAAAGGATCAAAACCTCCACGCTAGGTGCAAGATTATTCAAAACTGTTAAGAGGTCTTTTAAAGGGTTATTGGGGTGTATGTGTAAGATAACATATAATGGAAATGGAAATGGATGGGATACATTTGGGTGGCTTTAGGTGAATTTGGGAGTGGAAGGGTTAGCTAATTATTTACACGAATATACTTTGGTTTGGTTGCTAAGCCAAGACTCGGACAAAGATCTACAAACTCTACACAACTCTACATCAATCTCTTCTTTTTTCTCTTTTTCATTTTTTTTGATACATAATACATAGATAGGTTTATAATACGTACCCCTACACTTGAGCTTTTACATGCTCGATATTTACAATCTAACTAATGACCCGTATTGAGGTGGATCAAAATAACATGGAGATCATTTGACAAACATATGGGGGTATTGACTTAACTTTTCTTCCCTATTCTTCCGTGAAATAAATACTACCATGAATCCCAATCGTCCCAAAACTGTATTTACAAGGATAAAGACTTAGCAACCGTGTACTCAAATAATTAACTTGGGTTATCACAATAATGTACAAAGGCGAGTACATACAGGTAGGCTAAGGCGATTTGGGTGTACGATTGGTTAAGGGTGACAAGCTCTTCATTATTAGTCCGGCTCTTGACCAGAAAAATTACAGAGACTGTAAAAAGGATAGGCTCGGTGGGTTGTACTAGGGTATCCTGCACTAAAGGTGAGTGCTCATGGATAGGGTGTGGGATAGTTACATGTCGATATGATTCATTATAACAATTACAGTTTAGTACATGGGTTAATCCTAATGCCTTTATCAAGAAAAATCCTAATACTTCTGTGCCGGTCTCGGGATGCATCACAATAACAAGTTCTTGAATTTTAATACACTACGGTACACTCATAGGAATTTTTACTAAACCAGACATTCCAAAAAGGTGACAATGGCAATGCTACATGGCCGTAACGACGGAATAGACATGCACGGCTGCAGATCTACCTTAACTCGTACCGGGTAAAGAAAAATAATCTGGCGTTAACAATGAGGGGTTACCCGAATTCCTAAAGATCTAAAGGCGAACCTCACATTTTTAGGGTGGAATTTTGAGGGTTATTGTGCTAGTCATAAAAATTCCTATCCATGAGACGCTATTAATACTCGGTTTTCATCGGTATGTGTCGTAAAAAAAATTTGGGTAAAAATCACCTTTTATGCTATGTTTCGATATATTACCCATCATTTTAAGGACAAAGCAAATGATAAATGAAAGAATAGTTTCTAAGGCTTATTTCCCCCTACACTTAAGTTGAATAGTGTCTCCAATGTTCTATAGAAGTATCCGCTAAAACGAATAAAGGGAAAAGAAAACAAGGAAAAAAAACTAGTACTCCCTTGGTTTGCTCAATAATGAAGAAGAAACATGCGATAACTGGTTAAATCGTCCTTCGGAATAATCCCATGAATTTCATTGAACTTCCAAGGCTTCTTCTCATCAAATATAACTTGTATTTTAAAGACAACGACACCTACACCAGCATAAAATATGCGATAGACAAATATACAATATGAATTTAGGGCTCGACTCGAAAAAGCAGTAAAGATAGGATGAGAATTGTTAAACTCATTAGGTTTTTGCAGGTTTATAACAGAAGAATACATATATTAAATGTTTTGCAAGTTTTATTCTTCAAAAATAATTATAAACTTTAGTTTTTCTTGGACTGGGCGTTTTGTCGCCGTAGGTTTTCGTGACCCCGTAATAGGTTCATGGTGATGGCGTCGCGTGCAATGTGACGCCTTACATGATACCTATGACGGGGTCACGAAAACCCTAACGGCGTCAAACGCCCAGGTCCAGAAAACTTAAAGTTTTTAATTATTTTTGAAAATAAAAACTTGATAAACATTTATATATGGTATTTTCTGTTATAAACTGCAAAAACCTTAATGAGTTTAACATTTCTCATCATACTCTTTACTGCTTTTTCGACGTCGAGCCCTTAAATTCATTTTGTAAATTTGTCTATCGCATATTTATGCTTGGTGTAGGGTCTTTGTCTTTTATTACAGGTTATATTTGATGAGAATAAGCTTAGAAGTTCTTAGGAAGTTTCATTGGATGATTCTCGAAGGACGATTTAACCAGTTATCGCATGTTTTTCTTCCATTATTGAGCAAAACCAAGGGGCCAGTACCTAGTTTCTTTTCCTTGTTTTCTTTTCCTTTTATTCGTTTTTTAGCGGATACTTCTATAGAACCATTGGAGACACTATTCAACTTAAGTTAGGGGTAGGATATAAGCCTTAGAAACTATTCTTTCATTTATCATTTGCTTTGTCCTTAAAAAGATGGGTAATATATCGAAACATGCATAAAAGGTGGATTTTTACCCAATTTTTTTTACGACACATACCGATGAAAACCGAGTATTAATAGCGTCTCACGGATAGGAATTTTTATGACTAGCACAATAACCCTCAAAATTCCACCCTAAAAATGTGAGTTTCGCCTTTAGATCTTTAGGAATGGGTACCCATCATTGTTAACCAAGATTTTATATTATCTTTACCCGGTTCCGGGTTAAAGGTTGATCTGAGGCGGTGATTGTCTATTCCGTCGTTAACGGCCATGGTATGCATTGCCTGTGTCACCTTTTTTGGGAAAGTTGGTTGTTAGAAAAATTTTTATAGAGTGTACCGGTGTGTATTAAATTCTAGAATTGTTATTGTGATTTGTTGCTCCCGAGACCTGCTCAAAGTATTAGGTTTTCTGATAGACTGATGTAGGATTAACCCATGTTTCTAAACCCTGTAATTGTTATAATGAATCATATCGATCATGTAAACTTTCACACACCCTTGCCATGCATCACCTTTTGTGCAGGATACCCCTAGTACTAACCCTTTTTTTTTTCGAGCCTATCCTTTTTCACAGTTCTCGTAATTTTCTGGTCAAGCCGGACTATTAATGAAGAGCATTGTCACCCTTAAACCAATCGTTACACCCAAAAGCCTTAGCCTACCTTATATGTACTCGCCTTTAGTACATTATTGTGATAACCCAAGTTAATTATTTGAGTACACGGTTGCTAAGTCCTTATCCTTGTAAATACAGTTTTGGGACGATTGGGATTCATGGTAGTATTTATTTCACGGAAGAATGGGGAAGAAAAGTTAAGTCAATACCCCCATATGTTTGTCAAATGATCTCCATGTTATTTTGATCCACCTCAAATCGGGTCATTAGTTAGATTGTAAATATCGAGCATGTAAAAGCTCAAGTGTAGGGGTACGTATTATAAACCTCATGTGATGTATTATGTTATTAAAAAAAATTGAGAAAAGAAAAAGAAAGTAATTGATGTAGAGTTGTTTTAGTGTTTGTAGATCTTTGTCCGACAGTCTTGCTTGGCAACCAACCAAGAGTATATATCGTGTTTGTAAAATAATTAGCTAAACCATTCCACTCCAAATTCACTAATGCCCCACCCAAATGTATCCCATCCATTTCCCATTCCATTATTGTTATCTTACACATACAACCCCTAACCCTTTAAAAGACCTCTTAGACAGTTGTTGAATAATGCTTGCACCTATGCGGGTGGAGGTTTGATCCTTTTACTAGTCCTATGGTAATTTATATTGGCTCATGACAGGTATTGAGTGTTGATTTTTTTGTTTCCCTTATGTTTTAATTTATTATATACACCCGAGTGAAAGATGAGAATCCCAAACAATTATGTGAGTACTTAGTGTAAAATTTTCCCGTTGTGTTTAATTACGCGGTCTAGAAGGTTGTGTTGTAAAATACTTTATAAAGAGGAGGTAAAAATGGACCCCTCATATTGTTATTTTCTAGGTAGAAAATCTCATGTGCTGAGGACAAGAAATCTCAGTGTAGGGTATTTGATGAGGGTGTTATTTTATACACTTTTTCAAGGTCGTTTAACCCCTAAATCGTGTGTTTATGCCCATAAAATAGATATTAAATGTTCCATTTTATAGGTATTTGCATATTTAGAGGGCATTGGGAGGAAATACACGTGACTTGGGATCATTTGAAGAGAAAGACTTACGACTACACAAATTGCTCTAGAATTTCTCTATCAGCTGGTGGAGATGACATCACAAATACAACGTGATGCCGTCACAACGAAGATCAAGACGGCGTCACAAGATTTCACGACGGCGTCAGAGCACACGACCCAGCCCATTATCTAGAATATTCTCTTTCATGATGGCGTCACGATTAAAACGCGACGCCGTCACATCGATTTTCTTATATATACAAACCCGAATTTAGGGTTTTAGTTGTGTAACTTTAGAATAAAAAGAGGGTTACAAACCCTAGTTGTTTTGCAGATAGTTTAGGACGAATTAGGGCTAAAAAAAACCCTTTTGTAACTTAAGCGCAACTCATGTTTTTAATCACGTAATTTATTTATCATTCAATATGTCTATTTTGTTGTTTGATTCATCTATGTTCTTGCTTTATCTTTACATGCTTGGCTAACTCCTATTGTGTTTATTTATGATGATGAAAACCTTGAATGTGATTCTTAGTGGTGTTGCTTCTTGGATGATGTGCTTGTTAGGCCTAGAAAACTAGCTTTTGTCTGTATCGCAGTTAATATGTCTAGGGAACATGTTGTGTTAGATAGGTTACATGGGTAACAGTCTTCATACTACCTTGCCCCCTAATATGGTTGATTCACTCTTAATATATTTCACATGCATTTAGTATACCCTTAGGGGCATTGTAATAGTCTTCATACTACCTTACTGTTCGTGACGCTAACGGATACCTACGTAGGATGCGGTTCGTGTAATGTGTTCATGACTTAGGAAATAAAAAAAATTTAAAACCCCCCCCCCACAGATCATCCAAGTGTGACAATTGGCATCAACACTAGGAGAAGCAATTAGGAAGTAATACATGATTAAATAAAACACAATTCTTTTATTATATTGTTATCTACCATAGTGTAGATTTATATTTAGTTTAATAGCTAAAACCAACCAACCTCTCCAATATATGATTTACTTGCTTTCATAAAATATAAAAATACAAAATAATCTTCTTTCAACCTTTAGAATTCTGTTAGACTATGATCTCAATGCCTTCCCTACTATTCCTTCGAGTGAACGATAACAAACCCCTCGAGGTCTTGCCTATACTCTTACTACAACGATTAGGTGCTCTGCCTAGGGAGTTTGTAAAACTTCATGTTGAAGTATAACGACGAAGCTTCATTATCTTACAGCAGCTTAAAAGAGGCCATTAACGGGTTCTATTACTAAATAATGAAAAGAGGAAGAGGAAGTAATGCTTGTGCATTTATGTAAGCCGAACGTTGATTGAAGGCCAGTAAAGAAACTATGCACCAATGAGAAATTGGAATTAATCGTTACTCCACATGTCACAAAGGCCTGAGTAAGGTATTTCGAGGCACACCGATGAAGGTGATCACGACAAGCCCATAAATTCAGTTCCTTAATAAGGAGGAAGGATCAGCAAGCTCGGGAAAATTAACGCGGTGACAACTAGGTGCATATGACATCACTTATGAGCCCCGCAGTACTATAAAAGGGTAAGTGTTGGCAAACTTCCTTTTAGAAAACCCCATCGGCGAAACGCTAGAGTCTTTTTTCCGACAGCCAACAACAGTCGTGGAGAAGGATGAAATGAAAAACCTGGATTCTCTTTACAATGGAGATCAACACAATGGTTCCGGTGCAGAGAAGCTAGTGCTCATTGGTCCTAACAGAATGAAGTACACATACGCCCCCCGTCTTAACTTTGACCGCACAAATAACAAAGCAGAATATGAAGTACTGCTGGCAGGTCTAAAGATTGCTAGGAAAATAAATGTGCTAGCTTTGGATGTTTGGGTGGATTCTAAGCTGGTCGCCAGCTAGATAAACGAGGACTAGGTGGTAAGTAGCGATAGTATGGTGAAGTACATAGCCAAAAACAAAAGCAATACATTGCTGGTTTTAGAGTTTCTCTATCGAAACATTCCTACGAAACCAAAACCAAAAGAGATTTCCTGAGGAAAACTTAGATCAGTTTGACAATCTAATCACTTAACCAAAGAATCTTGGTTGAGGTCACTTAACGAAATTTTTACCTGAAGGGAAGGTGAGAAACTCCATTGGGAGAAGATGGTGTAAACTAGATGACCCACTATATTATATGTCTAGAAGAAGGGGTGTGGCTTGGAAGGACACGAATGAGGCACAATTGCCTTAGGCTAATGATCAATCAATATGTGATCGTATACGGAGTGCTCTTCATAAGAATCATACTTGGTACCTGCTTGTTTTAGGTGCGTTGGGCCCTACATGCAACTATGTCATCCGACTTTAGAGATCGATATAGGGATTGTCGAATGCATCCGATCCAAGATGATCGGTAGTGGCTAAGGCCATGAGGCAAGGGTACTTTTGGCCAACCATGCACATAGACACAAGGGAAAAGATCCAGAAGTGTGACTCGTGTCAAATTCATGCCTCGGTTCCAAAGCTACCGAAAACCCTGATGACGTTGATCATGGCTCCATGGCTATTTTATCAATGGGGAATGAATATCTTGGGACCCTCTTCCACAGGCTGGCGGGAGGTAAAGTCATAATTAATGGCTTTATTTTTTTACTAGTGGATCGAAGCAAAGCCGTTAGCCAGGATCACCGACAAGGGGGTGACGAAATTTGTCTATGATTACATTGTTTACAGGTTTATGTTACCAATAATAATTATGACGGACAATGGGACTCAGTTTGTCAATGACCTCATTCAAGGCGGAGTGGAGCCAAGATTGAATGTTCGACAGATGAATACCGTCGTGGCTTACCCCCAAGCTAATGGCCTCGTGGAAAGGGCAAACAAATGTTTGATAGAGGGAATCAAGATAAGGTTGGGCAGAGATAGGGTCGGATGGGTTGATGAGCTACCTAACGTTCTAGGGAACACATGAATCACTTAAAACAAAGTAATGGAGATGCACTTTTGTCTAACATTGGAAGTGAGGTCGTCATACCAACAACGATAGGCATGCCGACACAGAGAACAATGATGATCAGAGAAGACCTAAATGACGAAGAGCTTTGCTTAAATTTAGATTTGTTGTAAGAAAGGAGGGAAGCAACTACCATCCGGGAAGCAAGGTACAAGACTAAGATGGAGCAGTACTATAACAAGAAGGTTCGACCAACGAGTTTTAAACCAGGAGAATTTGTGTTTTAAAAAAGAATGAGGGGCAGTAGAATCGGAGATCAGCGGGAGTTAGGTCCTACTTGGGGAAGGACCTCTTACAGGTAACGGAAGCGTTTCAGATTGGTTATGTTATCAGTAGTTAAACAAGCACTAAACCATAACTGAACCAAAGACCTAAATCCCCCGTTTAGTGAATCTGTACCCCGAGCACTGAACCCGAATCATAAACGGTATAATGAACCAAATCTGACCACCACAACTAAACCTAGTTATTGAATTTAAACTGTAGAGTGAAACTCATAAGGCGGGGGGGGGTGAATACATTTCCATTTAAAAACTTAAATTATCAATTAATACGTAATATGAGAAGTGTGAATAATACATCTATATCCACTAGATCATGTCATAGCAATATAAACATAATCACAATATTAACTTCTATCCTTGGACCCATTCATCATCCAAACAATATATGCACAATCCACACGAATTAGACATAATACTTATATAACTGTAAGGTGATAAGGTAAATATAGATGTAAAAGTGAAGGTAAAAGAAAGTGCAAACCGGACACGATGATTTATAGTGGTTCGGTCACGAGCTCCTCTTCTCCCTACTCTACTCCCCGAGTACCCAACTCAAGAGTTACTTCACTAGTCATCAAGCTCCCTTTAGACGAAGAAAACCGTACACAAGTACCTTACACTAATTTTCGACACTAGCCAGATGTCGAGTTCTAATTGATGTGCGGTTGTCGTAGACTTCTTTTTTTTTTTTTTTCTTTTTTACACGAGAAGTTTGTACAACTCCCAGGGCAGTGCACCTAATATTGTAGAGTAGTATAGGCAAGCCTCGGTGTTGTTTAATCGTTTACTCGAGGAATAGGTTGGGAAGGCTTGATCACGGTCTAACAGAATTCTAAGGGTTGAGGGAAGATTCTTTCTGTATTTTTATATTTTATAAAAAGCAAGTAAATCATATAATTGAGAGAGGTTGGTTGGTTTTAGCTATTAACTAAATATATTATACGCTAATGGTGATAACAATAAGATACAAGACTGTGTTTATTTAATAATGTAATTACTCCCTTGATTTGCTTTCCTTAGTGTTGTATTGGCCTTGTCACACTGTGATGATCTGGGTAAATATTTCCTAATGCATGAACGAATTACACGAACCCATGTCTATTAGTATGTCGCTAGCGCAACGCACATGTAAGGTTGTACGAGGACTATTTACCCGGCCCTAGGAGTTCTCTAATTGCATGCGCAATATATTATAGGGATCAACCATATAGGGGGCACTGCGGTAGTATTGAAGATGTTACCCGATGATATCCTTCTACAATAATCACGTTGCCGTTGAATATCAACAGCGATGCAGACAAAAAGCTGGTTTTTCTAGACCTAACGTGCACATCCATCACAAGAAGCAACACCACTAAGATCTACATTCTAGGTTTCATACAATCATAGGAGGTTTAGCCAAGCACGTTAAAGATAAAGCAAGAATAATAAATCAAAACAAACACATAGTATATTGAATGATTAAGTAAACCTTATTGATTAAAACATGGAATTGGAGATGTACAATAGGTTTTTAGGCCTAAATCGCCTCCTATAGTTGCTAAACGAATCTAGGTTCGTACCCTTTTTTATTTAAAGTTACACCTTTAAAACCTAAATTTGGGTTTGTTTATAGATGGAAAAACGGACACGACGGCGTTTGCGTTTTAGTCGTGACGCGTCATAAATAATAATCTTCTAGATCTGCGTTTAGAGTCGCATGCGGGCTGACTTATCATGAAATGTTGTGACGCCCTCACTTGATGAGTTGTGACGTCTTCGTGTTTAGCTTGTGTGCCGTCTCCAGGCTGTGGGAGTACAAATCTTCAAGAGTCTTTGGTGTTGGTTAGTAGTTCGTTTGTTTCTTCTCCAATGAGCCCAGAGTCACATGTAATTCATCCAAAATATTTCTAAATGAGAAATATCTGAAAATCAACGATTTAAGTACCTATTTTGGGCTAAACACACAATTTTGAGGGTTAAAACGACCCAAAAAGTGATTATAAAATACCTTATTGGGCCCAAACCCAAACCCAGTGGGCCCAATACAAGCCCAATGGGCCCAACACAAAACCCAAGCCCAACACAAGCCCAAAATCCATTTTTATAAACTTTAGGGGCTAAATTGCCAACTTTGAAAGTTGTTTTAAAAAAGAAAATTGGTTAAATAAAACACAAGGGCTAGTTTTGCAAATAGCTTAAACTTTCTTTATTTCTTTTAAGTTAAAACAGCAGGGACTGAAATTGCAATTAACTAAAACTCTTTTAGTTATAAAACAGCAGGGACCAAAACTGCCATAACCAAAACCTTCTTTGTTTCCCTTTTCTTATAAAACGGAGGGACCTAAAGTGACACTTTCCAAAGTTGTTTATAACTAAAAAACGGGCTCAAACAAAATAGAAAGAGAGAAGAAACATGGGGGACTAAACTTGCCTCTTCCCCAACCTTTACGTTTAAACCTGCAACCACTTGTCCTGTACACCCCGTACCCGCCAAAACCCAAACCACCCCATTCCCCACGGTTTTTCTACCCAAACCACACACCCTTTTTTTTTATGTTTTAGCTTAATTTTCAATTCCAAGTCTTTTCTTTTAATCTTTTAAGTGTACTCAGTTGTTTCCAAAGTTCCCATCCATGGCTGAGAATGGTGCAAAGCAATCCAAGGGCTAGGAATGGATGAGGGCCTTTCTACACTCGCAACAAACACAGCCCAAGGGCTTTGAGCCTCTATAAAAGAAGAGAGACCAAGCCGAGACTCAACACACCATTTTTATGTTTTCTAGCTTAATTTTATTTCCAAGTCTTTCTTTTAATAAACTAAGTGTAACTCAGTTGTTTTTTAAAGCTTTATGTTGTAATCTTTCAGTTTTAATCAAAGTTAAGTGTTCTTGTGATATTGCATTTGTCAAAATTCAAACTAACATTTAAGCCTTTTAATTCTGTTTTATTTTATGTAAGAGTGTGTTAAAATGCTAAAACATTACTTATAATCACATTGTTACCCCTTCCCTTAACTAAAATCAGTAAAAAATTCGTTTTTTATAAATAAGGGGGTGTTTGGTTTAGTGCTAAAATGGGGCATTTTGGGTTTGGTATGGGTCAAGCTCACTCAGCCAACTTTGGCTGAGTGAGTAGGGTTCATTAGGCCATTAAAATTATCATTTTTAGTTTAGAAACAAGTTTTTATGTCCCTTTCTATTTTCTGTCAAAATTAATAAGCTTAAAATAAGCTTAAAGGCTTAAGCTGCTTATGCAGCTTAAGCACACCTAGTTGTGTGCTTGTTGTGTTGTTTCTAGCCTCTTTAACCAATCCCTTATTCTGTCCCTTTTGTTTTGACCAAGTAGGAGTCAAGGTACTCATGCATAATTTTTTGAAAACCCTCATCTTAAGACCATTATTCAGCAGGTTTAAGTTGTCCTCATTGGCTCATCTTTTGAAAATAAGCTTAATTACACACCCTTTCAATCTGTTTGTATTTGGTTTTAGCTAAAAAGATCTTGAGAGCTTATTTCAATAAGCTCAAATAGCCCCCTCACTGTTGCATTGCACCTCCCCTGGTGCTGAAACCCATTTTCAGCACCACTTCTCTAGCTTATTTCATAACTAGCCCTAGGTTATTTTTGCTTGTTCTTGTAGCTTATTAGTTCCCTTTTAATTCCCCAAAACCTCATAGCTTATTTCCCCCTTTAGGTTAGCTTATTTAGGGTTTAAAGTAGCACTTTTTCTGTTTTCTTTAAAAACTGTTAGACTTAGCTTATTTCATATTAGCTTATCTTAGGGCTTATCTAGATAACTTAGCTTAAACTTAGGACTCCCTTAGCCTTATTAACTGTCCCCCATAATTGTAGATTTTTTTGCCAGCTAAAAACCAAAAACAATAGAAATATAATATTAAGCTTATTGAGTTTGAGCCCCATAAAAAGCTTATTTTTTGGCTTATTCAGTGCTTAAAGTCATAAGTGCCCTTTATTAAAAATGTTCCCCTTAAGCCCTTGAGTAAACTTTGCTTTTTTAAGTTTTGCCTAATAAGCTGTTGGACCCACCTTGTAATCGGGGGTCCATTTCAGGGGACATTGGTAATTTCATCTTTTCTAGTTAACTTTGTTAGTCCTTAGGTTAGTTAGCCTATTGCCCCGTTTGTCCTTGTTCCCTTTTCACTGTTAGTCCCTAGTCTTAACAGCTGTTAGTTTTATTTAGTTTAATTAATTAAATTAGGTTTAGATTTAATTAGTTTAATTACTTTTTATTTAAAAAGTAACTTTTGGGCATTTTTATATTTTTAGAATTGTTAATTTTTTCTTTATTTAATTGTAATTTTTTAGAATTTTTATAACTTTTATTTTTTGTCTTTTTCTAATTTCTTAGTTTTAATTAGTTTTTAATCTTTATAAATTCATAAAAAATCCAAAAATTAATAAAAAAATATTTTTCTTTTTTATAAAATTTTCTTTTGTCATTTAGTGTCTAGGAAAAATATAAAATTTAGTGTAGGCTTAATTTTTCTTAAATTTCAGTTTTAGACCCGTTTTACCGGGTACGTTTTACCGTTTCTTTTCGTTTTACATTCAAACGACCTCCGTTTTTGTTCTAGTTTTCTTTATTTTTCAAATTAAGTTAATTAGAATTTAATTTTGATTTTTAATTTAATTTAGCATTTATTTTCTTAATTTTTAGTATTTAGGGTTCCCGATACCTTATTCTGTTCCCCGTATTTAATTTAGATTTAATTTTAGGATTTCCCAATAATTAATTATGCTTCCCGTAGTTTAAGTTCTATCCATATTAACTAATTTTGTTTCCCGTAGTTTTTTTTAAGATCCCCATTTCCTTTGCTTGTTTCCCGTAGATTAAATTAGGTTTTATTTAATTTTAGTTTAATAATATTGTGTTTCCATCATTCAATTTCTCATCAAACCAGGATAAATTTCAATTGCAGCCTCGTTGGGACATACGACCCGGGAATATCTCTTCCGGAATCTTTTTATTATTGATTCTTATATATTTTATCTCTTTGTGTAGATTTTGACCTTTTCCCTTGGTTAAGGGCATTCGGTCAGGATCTGCATTTGAGTTGTATTATATATACGTACTATTTTGCGAATCAATTTTTGGCGCCGCTGCCGGGGAGGCATTTGCTACGATTTCTATCCGACTTTGATCTGAACTTGTCTTATTATTAATATATCATATTAAAAAACACAAAAATATTTTTCTTTTCTTTTTATTAGTACATATCATATAAAAAAAAAAAAAAAAAAAAAAAAAAAAAAAAAAAAAAAAAAAAAAAAAAAAAAATCAAAAAAATAAAAAAATTGTCCATAAAAATTAAAAATCACTAATTGGTAAAATACCAAAATATAATATTCTCTACTGAGGTATTATCACAATAAGTTCCGGTGAACTATTGAGTTCCCAATCGAACCAAAGATTTAAAACTTGCCTTCTGTGTCACTTACGATATACGGCTCACCTCATTCTGATTAACAAACTATAAAGTGGGTTTAAGGAGGGTTGTTCCTAGGAACTACGACCCAAAAGGAGAAATAAGCTTCGCGCTATTCCTACTCCTCCGCTCACCTGTGCGTTTTTCATTCTGAGAGCTACCGTGAAGTAAGATTGATTATTTGGCTTAAGTTGTCTATCTCTTGTCCGTTTAAAATAGACTGTGAATATATTTTAAATCCAAAAATCCAAAAAAAATTAGTGTAACTTTTTTATTTATTTATTTCCATTTTGTGCATGCGCACTCGATCTCAGTCTCGTGAGCCGCGACCTCCTCCACCAGAAGGACCGCCAGTTGTTATCGAACCTCTTCGTATAGAATACCCATTTCAGGAAGATCCTACCGTAGAGCCAATGGCAGACACTCGAACTACACGAAGAAAAGTGATTTCCATTGGACCACGGAGGCGGAAGAGGCGTTTAAGCAAATGAAACAGCTAATAGCCTAGCATTGCTGAAGCATGGGTTAATCAATCTTGTCCAGAACAAACAGTTCTTCGGTCATGACAAAGAAGACCCGCATGCTCATATCCGTTACTTCAACAAGATCACCTCCACAATGAGGGTCCCCAATGTTCCAATTGCTACGATTAAGCTTATGCTTTTTCCATTCTCTATCGAGGGAGCAGCCCGAATATGGCTAGAAAAAGAACCCCCTCGATCTATTCAAACTTGGGACGATCTTGTATCCAAATTCATCAACCAGTTTTTCCCTCCCTCTAAAACGACGAATCTTCGCAATGAGATCACCAGATTTCAGCAAAGGTTCGATGAATCATTTTACGAGGCTTGGGATCGTTTCAATGATCTACTTAGGGCATGTCCACACCATGGATTCTCAGAATTGCATCAACTTGATACATTCTATAATGCTTTGAACATTAATGATCAAGATTCATTGAACTCCGCAGCAGGTGGAAACTTTTTGGACAAAATGCCTCGCGAATTTGACCTTTTGCCTTGGTCAAGGGCATTCGGTCAGAATCTGTATTAGGGTTGCTATATAAGTATATACTATTTGACGAATCAATTTTTGGGTGGTAAGCTGGTTGTGAGAGTACAATGCATCCAAGGCAATCCTAGCCCTTCTTTTTGGCTTCTCTTCATCTCACCATTGATGTTGACTTCGGGTTGAGTGATTTTGGCAGGGAAAGGGTTATAGGGTTGGGGTTGAGTGGGGAAAGGTGAGAGTGAGCTGTGAGTGTACGTGGGAGGTGGTTTGGGAAGAAAAACCGTGGGAAATGGCTGGTTTTGGTTTTGGCGGGTACGGGGAGTGTACAGGGGTGGTTAGCAGGTTTAAAAGAAGTGTTTGGAAAAGATGCAATACTAGTCCTCACACTTTCTCTCTTTTTTCATTTCTTTTTGGCCTATAAATAACAAACAATTTAAATATATTCAATGATAATTATATACAAAATATCTATAATAATTTTTAATATAATTACAATTATTATACAAATTTTTAAGGATCTTTTCCACTTGGAAAAGTTAGTTGTTCAAAATATCTAAGAAATATCTTTTCTCCTTTTCTCTCTAACCTCTCTCTCTAAAACAACTCATCTCTCTTTCTCATTTCTAGTTCGATTTCGTGATCGATTGTATGTTATGAAGTGATACCGGGATCCTACACGAGGGACCCTCAAATCTAACTAAACCTTCCCCGAAAAAGGTAGTGAAATGAGAGACCGAGGAAATAACAAATGAGGAGCAAAATGATTTCCAAGGAAGTACCGCTCAAATCCCACCTCCGGTTATCCCTAAACCAATTCCGGAACCCGAGATTCCGAAGACGGTACCTAAGGCAAATATTCCTTACCCTTCAAGACGAGACAATCAAAAGAATCGAGAAAAAGCTTCATACCAAAAAGAAAAGATTTTTCAAATGTTTCAAGATTTGCGTTTTGATATAAGTTTTGCGGATGCTTTGTTTTTAATGCCGAGATTTGCTCCTACGATTAGGGATTTGTTAATGAATAAAGAAAAGTTGCTCGAATTAGTAAAAATTCCATTGAACGAGAATTGCTCGGCAATGCTCCTTAAAAAGCTTCCCGAAAAGCTAGGAGATCCAGGAAAATTTCTTATTCCTTGTGAATTCCCGGGAATGGAGATATGTTACGCCTTGGCCGATCTTGGTGCAAGCATAAATCTAATGCCCCTTTCGATTTGGAAAAAACTTTCTTTGCCCGAACTTTCACCAACTCGAATGACTTTAGAGTTAGCAGACCGATCCATAACTTACCCTAAGGGTTTAGCCGAAGACGTCTACGTTAAAGTTGGAAAATTCCACTTTCCTGCCAATTTTGTAGTTGTCGATTTCGAAGCTGATCCCCGAGTACCTCTTATACTTGGAAGGTCATTTTTGAAAACCGGTCGTACCTAATGACGTTTACAAAGGAGAAATCACCTCCGTGTTGACAACGAAGACCGTCACTTTCAATTTAGCCAAACATGAAATATTCTCTACAAATACAAATCGGTAAACCAAATTCGCACATCATGTAGCTGACGATTTCTTTATCTGCGCGACACCATGCTCTTCTGCCAATATTCCCTATCCACACGTCATACCTCACTAGATATCAAATTAGAGATCCCGCAGCGCACAACCCACTTCGACGTCCGAGCATACACACACACATTTACTGCTTCGGACCAGAACACACACACACAGCTCTACACACACACGATCTACTGAGAAGGGGTATATCTCTAAGGACCAAGTGCAATCACTCCATTCAGGAACAGACGACATCAAATGATGACGATTGTGTCTAACCGGTCAGTAGCAATTCTCTGAGTCCGCCTGAACACAATCGCTAGATCAGAGACTCCGATCCATCCAACTTCCCATGAGCACAGGCATCAACAGAGCACATTCAACGATAGATAGATACCGTAGTAGCCCCTCTACTCCAATCACACACTCTCACGGAATCCGTCACCAATACCCGAGACTTCCACCACAGGTCGCTACCTACTAGACGACTCACAAAGTACCGCACCCGTCCAACCTCCGGTAGGTCCTGAACCAATCACAACTCCAGTTCTTGAGCCCATTGTTGCTCCTGTTGTTGCTCCCGTGCCAAACACTAAACCTTCAGTTTCTCTTCCATATCCTTCGAGGCGTGATAATGAAAAGAGCCGTAATCAAGCTAATGAACAAATCGACAAATTCTATGAAATCTTCAAAGAGATGAGTTTCGAGATTAGCTTTACGGATGCTCTTGTTTTGATGCCCAAATTCGCCTCGACTCTAAGAACCTTACTTGGGAATAAAGAGAAACTTACTGAAGTGGCTCGAACTTCCAATGAACCCTGTCTAGCTCGAACTTCGATGAATGAACATTGTTCGGCGGTCATCTTGAACAAGTTACCCAGAAAACTTGGAGACCCCGGCAAGTTCCTGATTCCTTGTGAATTTCCAGGGATGGATGAATGCTTAGCATTAGCCGATCTCGGTGCTAGCATTAATCTAATGCCATTTTCAGTCTGGGAAAAGCTTTCACTTCCTGATCTTACTCCAACTTGCATGACACTCGAACTTGCGGATCGATCAATTTCTAAACCAATGGGAATTGCAAAAGACATCTCCGTTAAAGTTGGTGTATTTCACTTTCCAGCCGACTTTGTGGTTGTAGATTTTGATCCAGACCCCCGAGTCCCTTTAATTCTCGGGAGGTGCTTCTTAAAAACCAGTCGTGCTTTGATTGATGTGCACAAGGGTGAATTAACTCTTAGAATAGGAAGTGAAGCCATCACTTACAATTTGGATCAGACTTCGAGATACTCGGCCAATTACACTCACATGACGGCAAACAAGATTGACGTCATTGATATGGCTTGTGAGGAATACTCTCAAGAAGTTCTTGGTTTTACTGATATAATCGCGAGTGGAAATTCCACTCCGTATTATGATCCAATTGTTGCTACTTCTTCTCCTACCCTAACTCCATTTGGGGATAGTGATTTCCTGCTTCTCGAAGAAGCCGACTCTTTCCTTGGTCTAGCAGATGATCCGGATTGTCCAGCATATAATCCATTCTACTATGATCCTGAGGGGGACATTCTTATTCTAGAAGCCATCTTGAATAGTGAACCACCACTTCCCCCTCCAAGTCAAGGAACTTATCTCCCAGAAGTCCGAACTGAGCTTAAGGTCTGTGAAACTAATACAGCCAATTCTTCCGTTGATGAACCTACTGAGGTTGAACTCAAGGAACTGCCTCCCCATCTCGAGTATGCATTTTTGGAGGGCGACAACAAGTTGCCCGTCATTATTGCTAAAGAGTTGGATGTTGAGGAAAAATCCGCTCTCGTAAAGGTGCTAAAGTCCCACAAGCGAGCTCTCGCTTGGAAACTTTCTGACATTCAGGGTATCAACCCGGAATTTTGTACCCACAAGATTCTTATGGAAGAAGACTATGCACCAGCGGTCCAACATCAAAGAAGAGTAAATCCAAAAATCCACGATGTTATTAAAAAGGAGGTTGAAAAACTTCTCGAAGCTGGATTGATTTACCCTATCTCCGACAGTCCCTGGGTTAGCCCGATACATTGTGTACCAAAGAAGGGAGGAATGACTGTGGTAGTGAACGAGGAAAATGAGTTGATTCCAACTCGTTTGGTTACCGGATGGCGGGTATGCATTGACTATCGTAAGTTAAATGAAGCCACCCGCAAAGACCACTTTCCACTACCGTTTATGGATCAAATGCTTGAGAGATTAGCGGGAAATGAATACTATTGTTTTCTCAATGGTTTCTTGGGTTACTTTCAAATTCCCATCGACCCTCATGATCAAGAAAAAACCACATTCACGAGTCCTTATGGAACGTTCGCCTACCGTCGCATGCCTTTTGGCTTATGTAATGCACCGGGCACGTTCCAAAGGTGTATGATGTCTATCTTTCATGATATGATTGAAAAAACGATGGAAGTCTTTATGGACGACTTCTCGGTCTTTAGGAATTCATTCGGGAATTGCCTCTCTCGTGTAAACAAGATGCTTCAAAGGTGTGAAAACGCCAATCTTTGTCTTAATTAGGAAAAGAGTCATTTTATGGTTAAGGAAGGCATTGTCCTTGGCCATAAGATTTCCAAAAATAGGATTGAGGTCGATAAAGCCAAAGTCGATGTGATTGCTAAGTTACCTCATCCCACCACCGTCAAGGGTGTTCGGAGTTTTCTCGGTCATGCCGGTTTCTACCGACGGTTCATTAAGGATTTTTCCAAAATTTTCCGACCGATGACTCATCTTCTTGAGAAAAATACTCCGTTCATCTTCTCCGATGAATGTATTCAAGCTTTTGAAACGTTAAAGAAAAAACTTACCGAAGCTCCAATCTTGATTGCCCCCGACTGGGACTTACCCTTTGAGCTTATGTGCGATGCAAGCGACTTTGCCATAGGTGCAGTCTTGGGGCAACGTCATGAAAAACACTTTAGGCCTATACACTATGCTAGGCCATAGGGCAGTTTTGGAGCAACGTCATGAGAAACATTTTCGGCCTATCCAACAATGCTAGTAAGACCTTGATTGAGCACA
Organism: Tanacetum coccineum; assembly: GCA_026074375.1. Taxonomy (NCBI): domain Eukaryota; kingdom Viridiplantae; phylum Streptophyta; class Magnoliopsida; order Asterales; family Asteraceae; genus Tanacetum; species Tanacetum coccineum. Next base: position 69,388 of record BQNB010000659.1, on the reverse strand, counting down.
AAAACGAACATACACTACGGACTGAAAAAGAATTACTTTGCCATAGTTTATGCCTTTAGAGAAATTCAGGTCTTACCTATCATGAAACAAAAGCAATAGAGCATACGGACCCATTCCCCGCCCTTAAGTATCTCTTTGCAAAAAAGGATGCCAAGGCGAGATTGCTCCGGTGGGTTCTCCTCCTCCAAGAATTTGACTTCAAAGTTATTGATACTAAAGGAGCCGAGAACCTCGCAGCCGATCATCTGTCCAGATTGGAAAACCCGTATGAAAACGTCAATGATCCTAAAGAGATAAATGAAAGTTTTCCTCTTGAGACGTTAAAAATATGGTGGAGACCATTTCGTGAGACTCTAGAACCCCGTGGTTATTGCCGAGTTGCAAATTGACAACGCGGTGATTCATTTTGAAGGGCATGTCGACCCCAGCAGAAAAAACAAAGTTTTTCCAAAGAATCGTTAATCACTATTTCTGGGACGACCCCTTCTTGTTTAAAAATGTGGCGGATCAAGTGATCAGGCGAATGTTGCACGGCCAATGAAGCTCTTGAGATTCTCAAGTCACTTGCCCACAATTGACCCACCGGGGGACATCAAGGTGCAAACCTCACAGCCAAAAAGATCTTGTTGACTCCGTTTTCTTCTGGCCCACCATCTATAAAGATGCCACAGTTTTTCAAGACCGTGACTCGTGCCTAACGTCAAGGAAAAACTATCCACAACTGATGAGAAATGCCTCAAAACTCCATCCAAGTTTGTGAAAATCTTTGACATGTGGGCATCGAACTTTATGGTGCCCGTTCCCAGTGCTTCACGAGGGAACAAGTATATTCCTCGTGGCAGTCGACTATTTGTCAAAATGGGTTTGAAGCGAAAGCGCTCCCCCACCAATTGATCCCGAGTAAGTTTGCCAAATTTCTGAAATCACTCTTCGCCCAATTTTTGTGCTGCCCCGTGCAATCATAAGTGATCGCGGAAACCCATTTTTTGTAATGAACCAGTTTTTGCAAAGGTCTTGCAGAAATATGGAGTTACTCACCGTCTCTTCTCCACCGCTTAACCACCCACAAACAAGTGGGCGAAGGTGGAAGTATCAAAATTCGTGGCTTGAAAAGAATCCTTGAAAGGGACCTATAGGTGAAAACCGTGCCTCCTGGTCGACAAATCTAGATGATTGCACTATGGGCCTTCCGCACAGCTTACAAAAACAACCCATCGGTTGTACTCCTTTAACAATCTTGGTGTAATGGAAAGGCATGCCATCTTCCGATCGAGCTTGAGCACAAAGCTACTGGGCCTCAAAGCAACCCAAACTTCATCCTATAATTACGGTGTGATCACTCGGAAATTCAACTCAATGAACTTTAATGAACGATCCGTGATCAGGCCTTGGAAACTCTTTGATCTATAAGGCCAAAACAAAGAGGCTCCATGACTCTAATATCTAAAACGCGTGGTTTTCAACATCGGTGATCAGTCCTCCCACTTTAATTCATATTAAAGATTTTCTTCGGGCATACTAAAATCCCGTTGGCATGCCCTTTCACCATCACTAGAGTATTTCCATACGGCACCAGTTATGATCTTTTCTCAGCCAACGGGCCAAATTACAAAAAGTGAATGTTCCCATCCGCGTCAAGCACTACTTTTGGAGGGAATGTACCAACAACTTGGTTAGTTCCAATCTGTCCATAACTTGCCCCAAAGCTCACTAAATCCTTGTGATGGTTCAAAGCATCGCGACCCTAAACAAGCGCTTCGTGGGCCACCCCCATGCTTATCCGTAGTCTAATAAATAGTTTTTGTGTTGTTTTTAAAAGAGCTTATCTTTTCCATTACCCGTGTTTTCCCCATGTTGTTTATTTGACCAGGATTGCCCGAATTTGGTGGAAGACTCTCATTTTTGTCATTCCATCAAGAGTTTTCCACACATCCTCAGCTTCATTTGGGAATCCGATATCCTAATCTTATCGACTAAACGTTTAGCTTTGGCATACCTCATGAAATCCTTAGGATTAATGTAGTACCCTTCAAAACATCGAGGACGATGTTTAGTTCTAGTTTGGGGGGGTATCTTCGATTTGATTGTTGCCTGCAGCATTGTTACCACGTAAACCCGTTTTTACCACCAAAATACCAAAAAAATGAAAAAATTAAAAAAAAATTTCAAAAATATTATAAGTGTTTTGTCACAGTTTTGCTTTTCTTTTGGGTAGAATAAGAATAATTTTTGACTTGATCGGGCGTGTTGAGCCCTAGCTAGTTCCTTTAGGCCAAGCTTTCACGAATTCTATTGCTTTGAATTTTAAAAAAAAAAAAAAAAAATGTGTGAAGAACGAGAAATGATAGAGTTAAATATAAGTTTATGTGCCAAGCAAGATTCTTCTAAAAACTTATACAAGTAACTTGTGGTTTTCTCTCCCGTGAATTTCTAATCCACCTAATCATACGTACTCAATTTAATTCAACTAAGTCAATCGATGTTTTCAGAAAAAGCTTCAAATTTGTAACTTGAGTTTTCAAAGCGAGATTTTGTAGTGATTTAAAAGATAAATGCCAAAGAAGCATGAATGAAATGTGAATGCAAAAATGCATGAATATTGAAATTTTGCCAATGAAGCATGCAGTTGATATTATGGAGCAAGTAAAAGATGTGTCGTGATATCCCACTCCGCTAGCAACGAGGTGGGGGTTCAAACTAAGACGTCTTTACTTCTAGGGATTTGGTGTGTCGTGATATCTCACTTGGAAGAAAGGTCTAGGTGAGGGTTCAAACTAAGACACCAATCCTTAGCCATATTAGGAATAAGGTGTTGATGTGATTTCCCACTACGCTAGCAACGGGGTGGGTTTTCAAACTAAGAACACCGGTCGTTGGTTGTGATATCCTACTCCTTCAAATAAGTGCAGCGCACTTTTCTGTCAGATTATGAATGCTCTTAAATGAGCTTGGTATTCATTGTAACCTTTTAAGTCTCCATTCTAGATCCTTGTATGACCGAATTTGGGCACCCCTAGAGCCTATAAATACAGCCTCTAATCCCTCATATCACACACCAACACATCCCATTACACACACACATAGAAATCAATGAGGAGGAGTAGTAAGGATCTTAGGATCCAATGATCTAAACACCCCTCTAAACCGCCATGCTACCATCACTCTCCACCATAAACCACTACTAAAACACATATTTCCAGAAGTTCTACACCATATCTAGATCATATACCATCCATTTCCATAACCTTAACACTTATCACCTTGATTCTTGGAGGATTCATACCAAATTATCTTAAGATCATCACCATAAACCTTGTAACCAAACACTCCGTTTGGTGATATGTTACGGATTTCCAGAAGCTACATGGTATTTTCCGGGTTATCTCAGTAGCATTTGGTTATTGGTTGATCATGGAACTACTAGTTTTGGGTTAATGGTTGTTGTAGTTGAAATATTGGTATTGGTACTTTGCTCTAATATGTGAAACATGAATAATATTTGGATGATTTTGCTATGATTTATGAATATACATGTTTATGAATTCGATGTTATCTTACTTGGATCATTGTTTATCTCTTGATATATCTTGTAATTGAAATAGGCTGAAAGGATTAGTTGCCTTGATATATTTTGAATCATGTTGGCCATATGAATCAATATCATGCTTGTGAGAATGGTGTGGTAAATTGATAAACAACCTAAGTAGAATGATGTTTAAGACCCTTCCTTATGTTGACCGACCGGGTTAGGAGGAATTCATATGTATGCATATTTGATATAAACCATTCTTAATGAGCTCATGATAATGTAGTATATAGGCCAAAAGGATTCTATGTTATCATTGGTAGATATGCTTGTTATTATGATTATTCGTCATATATGCCTTGTATGCTTTGTTTATATAAAGTCTTGCTCCATCTCTATCTATTATGTTGTGTGGATAATGCCTTGTTTCTTGCTTACTTTATATACATGTTTAGCTATTTGATCCGTGACAATCATTTAGCTTTGTTACTTGATAAACAATCTGTGAATTGCTACAAATCCCGTGGGACGATCTGGACTTACCCAATACTATATTACACTCAAATATGGTATACTTGCCCAAATGTTGTGTTTTTAGTAAAAACCGGTATTTCTAGTTATTATAAATTTAAAGCTTGTAAAAACACACATCAAGTTTTTGGCGCCGCTGCCAGGGAGTTTGTTGGTCTTGTTTTCATTCAAATAGTGGTTTATACTTGTTTGACATCTCGTTGCTATTCAATTTTCGTGTTAAAACTGCTTAAACCTCATTCTGCTACTGAAAGTGCACCAGTTTTTTTGTTAAAACCGCCGGACTCCCTCAAAAAACCTGCAAGTACGTCGTACTTATTTCTAAGTACGTCGCACTTTTTGTCTGAAACAATATATCTTCTTGGATTGTGTCTTTAAAAACCTCATAAACCAATTATAATGCTTAATTCAGGTATTGAGAGCATGAGACTTCTATTTTGTGTGATTGTATTGCTTAAATTATTACATTTGTATCATTTGCCAATTAAATGGAAATTACAAAAATATTTGTGTTCTTATTTGATCTATACTTGTGTGGATTTAAGTTGCTTTGTTGCTTGTTCTGAACAAGATCTATTTGTTTATATTCTGTTATTGCTATTTGAGTATTTATGTCGTTTTGTGAATCATAATAATATGCCTATGTTGAACCTAAAAAACCTGCAAGTGCGCCGATTTTAATCCAAAACCGCCGCACTTCTAAAAAACAAAAAGATTTTATTTTTGAGTTCTTTTTTCTTCTTCATGTTTATCTTGTTTTATGGCATGTTTATGTTTATATAATAAAACGTGTTTTGCTTGTTAGTGTTGTCTATAAAGCTTCTATGAAAATCCATAAAACCCATAAAAAAATATAAAATTTGAAAATTTTCAGAATGTACGCCGCACATTGTCTTTTGTGCGTCGCACTTTTGGGCAGAAAAAAATATATTTTTTCTTTTTCGTATCTTTATCATGTGGATTGTTTTAAAATGTGTATTAGTATTCATTTCTGTTTGTTTGCATTTGTTTTGCTTGCTTATGTGGGTGTGTTTGCTTGCGTGCTTTAAATAAAAGAAAATTTAAAAAATTAAAAAATGTTAAAACCATAAAATCTAAAAAAAATAGTTTCCTTATCTACCTTTTTAATCTGTGTGATTGTGTGTTTGTCGTGATTGTTTGTTTCTGTTATGTGTTGATATATGTATTTTTAACTAATAAAATGTGGGAAATAAAAAATAAAAAAATAAAAAATGTGTTTTCTGTCATAATAAAACCGTCGCACTCATCTTTATGTGCGACGCACTTTTTAAAATGTTTACCGCGCCAGTATTTTTGAATATTTGAAAATCTATAAAAAATTAGGTTATAAGTACGCCACACTTTCTTTCAAGTGCGACGCACTTTTGTTCTGAAAAAATTTTTAAAAAATTAATATATATTATATATATAAATAAAAAATAATAATAATAATAATAATAATTTTGTAAATTATTGTTTTAAACCTTAAATAATAATTATGTGTTTGATATATGTGTTTGTCTTAAAACCAAAAAAATAAAAAATACAAAAAGATTTTATTTTCGCCATTAATTAATTTATTTATTTATATATGTGTGTTGAATGTTTGATTACTAGTAATTATATTTTCCTTTCTATATTATTTTTCATTTCGTAATGTTTTGTATATGCTTGTTTTACTAAAATGTATATAAATACAAAAATTTTTACAAAAAGTTTTGAACTTTGTGGGTGTGTTCGCTGGAAACCCTCACGAGACTATAACTCGTCCACCCGGGCCACTGAGGGGTTTAAAGCCTTGTTGCATATGCTAAATGCAATCGTGGTGCCTACGAAAGTGTGCTTTAGTATTTTACGGTTTTTGTAGTTTAGTTTATTTTGCAGATTAAATAAAATAGGTGGAACTTGGATTAGTGGTTGGCATCTTATCACTTGGGGATGTGATATATTTGGATCAGTATATTACATGTGGTAGAATACACATGTTTAGCATTTCGTTTAGCGCCGTATCTTTCAGAATTCAACCGAGCACTTATGAGACCCGGGAAGTCTCATTTCTCTTATATTAATTTTTCCCGTTTGTCTCACTTTTAAGTTATTTTCTAAGTATGGGGGGAAAATGAATTGAAAAATTAGACTCATTATTAATTTGTAACTTTTGTTCGCCCTCGATAATCTAAAAATCTATTCTTGTTTTTAAATTTTTTCCTACTTAAGATAATATATTAGAATAAAAAATAGTAAAAAAAAGTTTTGAAATCAAAGATGTGTCCCGATTGATAAAGCAAATCCGACTCGGGATTGATAACATTACTTGCGCATTTATAACCATTCCAGTAAATATGTGAGGATTTTGAGCCTGTATATAGCATACGTATTTTATGCTTGATTCCTTTGATTATGAGTGTGCCGGTAATTTATTGATTCTAGAACTTGTGCTTGAAATCATTATGATACCGCAGTGAGATCACGTTCGCGTGATACAGGTATTTTTATGTGATAAAGAAGCAACTTAGGATTTAACCCAAATAGCCATTCCATTTAATTATTTATTTTCTCAGCTGGTTACACTAATCAGCTAACCACCCAAATAAAACCCTTATGTTAGCACTCATCTTTAGTGCTAGATACCCCTAGTTTAACCGCAGAGCCATTCTATTCATTTTCCTCATCTACTAAAAAAAAATATACAAAAATATATAACCTTTAGCCTAACCTTACCCCTTGTCGAAAGTCCCTATGGTTGGTTGTTAGTTGCTTGGTATGATTGGTTGATTTTTGCTTATAGTTTTGCTCGCGCTTTGCTATAAGTGTTGTGCCATTTTAACGAAGATGAAGATGCACAGCTTCGTGTTTCGTATTTTTTTATGGTGTATGCTTATACTAAGTGTGGAAGAATTGTTAGTTCTCAAGAAAAAAAACAAAATGAAAAAAAAAGAGTGAAAAAAAAATCGAAAAAAGTGAAGTATGAATAAAAGTTTATGTGAGGCGTATCATTATATCATTTGTAAGAGTTCGAGGATTGAGATGTTCGATTATCTCGCGGATTTGTGAATTGTCGTAACTAGCAACATGGGTTTCTTGGACTTGTCGACATGTATATTATAAAACTATTTCCAGTATATATTTTTCATGCCTTATCCACACCCTTATAAACCCTTAGCCTATACGTTACAACCCGAATAAAAGTCCTCTTTTGATATTTATACCTGGTGCTTACGCCATGTCGGTGCATTTTGTTTCTTGTACAAGCCTATGGTAACTTAATGAATCATGTCTGAGCAATTGAGTGTGATTTCCCTTTTACCCTCTATTACATCATATACGAGTGTCTGAGTGAATTATACTTTCCTTATTCGTGAGGTACTTAGTCATGTTATACAGCTTGAAGATCGTTGGGTATTGTCACACATCTTTGTTTTCACATATTAAAAATCCAAAAATATTTTTTAATTCTATGTTTGTTTTGTAAAGCTTATTATTTTTCCTTATTTTGCTTGAGGGCAAGCAAACCCTTAAGTGTGGGGGGTGCTTGCGCCTTTTGCACTTATTTGTTACAAAAAACCAAAAATATTTTCGAAAATTTCACACCCAATAAAATTTTTTAAATTAAAAATATCAAAATTTTAATATATATATATAAAAAAATTACAAAATTTCTTGTCTTGTCACCTAGGACCTTGTTTATAAAATTTCGTTTTTTAGATTTGCTTGAAGGCATGTAAAGTTTTAAGTGTGGGGGGATTTGATAACACTCAAATTATACATATTTCTATATGCGTTATCAATGATTTTTATATATAAATTGGTTAATAATAAGAAATTTTGGTATAGAATCGAGTATATTTGCTATTGTAGGTTCATATGATGTGTCGGGGAAAAAAACGAAAGAATACACGAATAATTGAAGCTTAAACGAAGAAATAACTCAAACTGAATGCTTCCCGACACTTGTCCACTGTTTTGGCTATAACTCGATCATACGAACTCCATTTTAGTTGGTTCAAGCGGCCACAGAAGCGGAATTCAATTGTCTGCAACTTTGATTTTTTGTCCAAGAGCTGAAAACGCACCAATGTGCGGCGGTTTTACCAAAAGTTCGGCGCACTTTTCATCATTAATGAATTTGACCGCATTAACACCCAAAGTGCACCACACAAAAAAATGTGCGCCGCACTTTCAGTCTGTAGCATTAAAAACGTGAATTTAGCCTCAAAAACATCCACATACAACCTTTGCTTGGTCCCCAAGTATATTCTACCCTATAAATACCCCCCAAAACTCCACAGAATTTCATACCAATACATCCCATTACACACACACACATAGAAATCAAAGAGGAGGAGTGGTTAGGATCTTAGGATCCAACGATCCAAACACCCCCTCTAAACCGCCATGCTACCACCACTCTCCACCATAAACCACCACTAAAACACATATTTCCAGAAGTTCTACACCATATCTAGATCATATACCATCAATTTCCATAACCTTAACACTTATCATTTTGATTCTTAGAGGATTCACACCAAATTCTCTTAAGATCATCACCATAAACCTGGTTACCAAACACTTCATTTGGTGATATGTTGCGGATTTCCAGAAGTTACTTGGTATTTTCCAGGTTATCTCAGTAGCATTTCGTTGTTGGTTGATCATGGAACTACTAGTTTTGGGTTGATGGTTGTTGTAGTCGAAATATTAGTATTGTTACTTTGCTTCTTATATGTGAAACATGAATAATATTTGGATGATTTTGCTATGATTTATGAATATACATGTTTATGAATTCGATGTTATCTTACTTGGATCATTGTTTATCTCTTGATATATCTTGCAATTGAAATAGGCCGAAAGGATTAATTTCCTTGATATATTTTGAATCATGTTGGCCATATGAATCAATATCATGCTTGTGAGAATGGTGTGGTAAATTGATAAACAACCTAAGTAGAATAGTGTTTAAGACCCTTCCTTATGTTGACCGATCGGGTTGGGAGGAATTCATATATATGCATATTTGATATAAACCATTCTTAATGCACTAGTGATGATGTACTATATAGGTCGAAAGGACTCTATGTTATCATTGGTAGATATGCTTGTTATTATGATTACCCATCATATATGACTTGTATGCTTTGTTTATATAAAGTATTGCTCTATCTCTATCTATTATGTTATGTGAATCATGCCTTGTCCCTTGCTTGCTTTATACACACGTTTAGGCTATTTGATCTGTGGCAATCATTTAGCTTTGTTACTTGATAAACAATCCGTGAATTGCTACAAATCTTGTGGAACAACCTAGACTTACTTAATAATATATTACACTCGAATAGGGTATACTTGCCCGAATGTTGTGTTTTTGGTCAAAATCGGTATTTCTAGTTATCATAACTTTAAAGCTTGTAAAAACAAACATCAGGTGCTATAAAGGAAATAACTATTAGAATTGGTAAATTCTCATGCTGAATTATTATTAATGATCAAATATGGGCTAAATACATCACAAGTCTTGCACAATAAGATAACTAACATGGGCTAAGCCCGATAGTTATATAATAAATAATGCATGGGCAAATAATCATTTAGCTAATACTCCCCTACGATTAGAACGGGAGGTCTTCGAACATTCAAACTGGAACGAAACTCAAGAAATAATGCACTCGGAAGACCCTTGGTGAAGATATCTGCATATTGAGAACGAGACGAAACATGTAAAACACGCACTTGCCCTGAATCTACATAATCACGAACAAAATGCATTTCTATCTCGATATGCTTAATACGTTGGTGTTGTACCGAATTAGTAGAAAGGTAGAAGGCACTAACGTAGGCATAGTAAACAAGCCTAGCAGTATGCAAAGGAGCATGTAATTCCGACATCCCTAAGAAAAATACAATACCCAAAAGTGGATCATCGGGTGACTGGGCAACCTGCCCAATCTGCATCGGTGTATGCAGTGAGCTGAGTGGTAGTAGAAACATGCAGTTGAAGACCATGATCAAGAGTGCCACGAACATACCGAATAATCCTCTTCAAAGCGGCAAGATGAGGCTTACGAGGAGCGTGCGTACAAAGACAAACTTGTTGAACATCATAAGAAATGTCTGGTCGCGTAAAAGTAAGATACTCAAGAGCACATGCCAAGCTACGATAGAAGGTGGAATCAGAAACCGGGTCACTGATGCGGTCATCGTAGCGCTTCAACACGAAGTTTTACAACTCCCTAGGCAGAGTACCAAACCGTTGTAGTAGTAGTATAGGCAAGACTCGGGGGTTGTTATCGTTCTCTAGGCGAATAGGTTGGGAAGGCTTGATCACGGTCTAATAGAATTATAAAGGTTGAGAGAAGATTATTTTTGTTTTTTTATGTTTATAGGAAAGCAGGTAAAATCATATATTTGAGAGGTTTGGTTGGTTTTAGCTATTAAACTAAATATAAACTAAGTTATTGGTGATAACAATATAATAAAAGATTATGTTCATTTAATCATGTATTACTCCCTAGATTATTTCTCCTAGTGTTGTTGCTTTGTCACACTTCTGATGATCTATTTAACTATTTCCTAAGTCATATACGAATTACACGAATTCGTCGTTTATTTAATATTCTGTCAAGATAAAACACAAAGTAAGGTAGTATGAAGACTATTACCCGGCCCCCAAGAGTATATTAAATGCATGTGAAATATATTTAGAGTAAATCAACCATATTAAGGGGAAAGGTAATATGAAGACTGTTACTCGATGGTATCCTTTCTACACAATCATGTTTTCCTAGACATATCAAGAGTGATACAGACAAAAGCTGGTTTTCTAAGGCCTAACACGCATATTCATCACAAGAAGCAACATCACTAAGATCTGCATTGTAGGTTTCATACAATCATAAATGAACACAATAAAGGTTTAGCCAAGCATGTTAAAGATAAAGCAAGAACATATAAGAAACACACAACAAGACATATTGAATGATTAAGATAGTCTTACTTGAATAAAACATGAATTAAAGGAAGTACAATAGGGTTTTGAGGCTCTAAAATCATCCCTAACAGCTACTAAACGAACTAAGGTTTGTCCCTTTCTTTTACTCTAAATTACACACTTAAAACCGTAAAAATGGATTTGTATACATAGATAAATCGTTGCGACAACATCACCTTTTAATCGTGAAGCTGTCATGAGTATAATATTCTAGATCTGCGTGCGAGTCGGTGTGTGCTGATGCCATCATGAAATGTTGTGACGCCGGCACTAAGTAGGTTGTGACGGTGTCATGTAGAGTTGGTGACGCCGTTTCTAGCCGCCGTGAACACAAATCTTCAAGAATCTTGGTGTTGGTCTATAGTCTTGTACGTTTTTTTCCAAATGAGCCTAAGTCACGTGTATTTCTTCTAAATGTCTTCCAAATGCTAAATACCTAAAAAGGAATGATTAAGTACCTATTTTGGGCATAAATGCATGATTCAGGGGGTTGAACGATCTCGAAAAATTATATAAAATGACAACTCATCAAATACCCCTACACTTGGGATTTGTTTGTCCTCAAGTAAATGGGTTTTTCTACCTAGACAATAACAATATGAGGGTCATTTAACCTACTCTTTAAAAATATTTTACAACACAACCTTCTAGACCTCGTAATTAAAAGCACGGAAAGCATACACTAACACATCACATTAGTGTTTGGGATTCTCTCTTTCTCTTAAGTGTATAATAAACTATAACATAAAGGGGGAAACGGAAAATCAACACTCATTATGTGTCATAGCATATAAATTACCATAGGCTTGCTAAATGATCAAACCTCCACCGCTAGGCGCAAGCATTATTCATTACTATCTAAGAGGTCTTTTAAAGGGTTATGAGGTGTAAGTGTAAGATAACATATAATGGAAACGAAAATAGATGGGATACATTTGGATGGATTTGGGTGAATTTGCAGTGAAAGAGTTAGATAATTATTTAAACGAATACACGCTGGTTTGATTGCTAAGCCAAGACTCGAACGGAGATCTATGGTATGCGTTTAATTACACATACTTTTCACCATTAAAGTCGGACTTAAATGACAAAAAACGTACCAAAAATACATTGTATTTGTATGTTTTCACTTATATTGTGCAGGAAACGGATATCCGACAAAAGGACGAAAAATCAAGCAAAAACAACAAAACGAAGCACGGAATGGAAGAGCGTGAAAAGACAAAGTCAAAGTCAACCCCGACAAAGTCAAAGCCGAAGTTGAAAATGAAGAAATGTTAAATGGGCCCACCCGTACCCATCTAATGGGCCGGGTCAGCCTATTTATACATTACATGAAGAATTTAAGCCCATGTTTAAATAAAAAGTCCCATTTCCTTTTTATAATTATAACCGGCCCAAACTGCTAAGGCCTAATCCATTCCCATTTCCCATTTAACCTTCGTTAGTCCCTTTAGGGACTAACTTTGCAAAACCTCATATAGCTTTGAGGGGGCATTTCTGCCATCTCCAAAGTTGAATCCACCACTAAGGACGAAATGTGCAATAGAAAGACAAAGGTTTAAGGGCCAACCTTTACACTTTTCCAAACTCTCACCCCTGACAACACACACCTATTATAACCCTTTTTCTTGCCAAAACCCTGATCCACTGTTCACACTTCCCTGTCCCCCTCATTGACCACTGTTCACCCCCAGCCAAAAATTTCACCTTCCTAGTCACCCCACACCCAAAAACCAACAAGGACACGTTGGTAATCCTACAAATGATTATTGGACACGGAATGGGATAAATACATCAACGGGTATGATCAAGAGATTGGGCTCCAAGGCAAAAAGAAGGGCTAAGATGTGCTTATGTTTCTCCTCACAGCAAAAGCACAACAAACACACCTTTGCAGCTATAAAAAGAGGAAGAAGACCAGAGAAAAAGAGCAGCTTTTAGTGTAATATTTTTTACTTGTAATGTTTTAACTTTATGTGTTTAAGCTTTTAAGCTTTTAAAATCCTGTCATTTAAGTTTTGAAGCCTTGTAATCCTTTTACATTTAATGAAATTTTAGTTTTCAAAATTTTAAATTCTGTCTATATTTCAAGTTTTATGCATTCAAGTTCTTTTGAGTTCAAAAGCCATTTCTATAAGTTCTTTGATGCTTGTATAACCTGTTTTAACTACTTAAGGGTTTTTCAAAAGCTGTTATAAAGTTACAGTTTCATTAAGCAAAAAAAAGTTAGATTCTTAGCTTTTTGGAAGATAAGCTAAAAATGGAAGAGCTTATAGGGCATATGGTAGAGCTTATTGTAATAAGCTGGGTAGGTAGAGCTTACTTAGGGTAAATAAAACTCCTGTTTTGAGCAAGGAGTCAAGGTACTCTTCATTTCCTCTTTTTAAGCTTATTTTCTATTCAGCTTATTTGTGGCTTATCTGTGCTTATTTTCCTGCTTATTGTGCTTACTTATGTTGGTTTATGCTTGCTTGTTCTTATTTAGTACTTATATGAGATTCATGTATGCTTTTCTTTAAAACTCACCTCAATAGCTTTTGACTGCTTATTTCTTATTTGTTGATTTTAGTGCTATTTTTGCTTGAAATTTGCTTATCTTGGCTTATCTTAGTTTTGTTACTAAATGTCCTTAAATATCTTTGCTTAAAAAACCCTTTTAATCAGTCTAAAAACCACTTTTAAAAGTTTAAGGGGTGTTTGGGTCAAGGGTTAAAACGGGTCATTTTGGTATAAAAACCATTTGGGTCATCTTGGCCAAATTGCACAAGTTCTTTTTAATTGATTGAAGCTGTTTTCAAAAGTTTTTTTGGTTTGTGTGTTGAATTTTAAAGCCTTATCTATAAGCATTTTGAAACTGTGGCTATAAATCAGTTTTAAAATGCTTATATGATTGAGGCTTCAAAGTCTGCCTTTAAAGCTTGTTTTGAGTCCTTTTTGATGTCCTAGATGCAATTAGTGAAGTTTCTTTTGGTTTACTTGCATTTTTTATAATCTGTCCAAGTTTTTACAAAGTTGTTCATAGTCAAAACTGTCCCTTTTTCATTTTAAGATATCAGACAGTAAAACTTGATTTTAGCTTTTGAAAAGATGTTCACAAGCTCAATTAAAGCTAGTCTCCATCTGTTTTAAGTTAGTTTTCAGTTTGGAGCTTATTAGGTTGCTTATTCTTTGGCCTGCATTTTGCCATTTGTTACTTGAAAGAAAACCAAAAAGGTCCCCTGGTGCTAGCTCCCTTTTTCTCAACCCCTTTACTTGGTTTCCCAAGGTTAGAACAGCGTAGCTTATTGCTTTTCTAGACAGCTTATAAGCTGAGGTTTAAGCCCATATAAGCTTTTAAGCCTTAGGAGCCCTCTAAGTGGCTTATTTTTAAGCCAAAAGTGACCTTAGGGCCTGTTTGTCTGCCAATTATGAGCTTACAGCTTATTTGCCTTTTATGGCTTATCTGTCTATGGGAGTTAGCTTATTTTGGTTTGTCTTTGCTTATTAGGTTTGTTCAAGCTTGTTCTAGCTTATTTGGATTTGTCTTAATCTTATTTGAGCTTATTTGATTCTTAGTATAAAATTTTAAGTGTTTTAACCCTTTCTAGCTGTTCTCTATCTTTAGCTTATTGTCATTGCTTATTTTTGCTCTAGTTTGCTCTTTAGGAGTAGCTTATTGCTTATTGTAGCTTATTTCCATTTTCCATAAGCCTACTAGAGCTTAAACTGCCTAACAGTTAAGCACTTTTTAGTCTTAGTATAAAATTAGCAAACTGCCATCTTGTTTTGCTTATTTTTGTGCTTATTTGTTAGATATAAATTTTTTTGTCTTTTTTAATGTTGCTTATTTTCAGATTATTTAAAAAGTTGTAAAAAATGAGAAATAAAAGTGTTGGGATTAGGGGAGGCCCCAAGTGAGCAAGACTCGAACTCGGGACCTCAACCCCATCAACCAACACTTTATAACATACTCACTACCGCTATGCTACAATAGCTCATCCGGTAGTGAGTTGTCTCATTTAATTTATAAAGGCATTTTAGCCTATTAAGCCCATAAGCTGTTTTCCGCTTATTACAGCTTAATTATAAGCCCGAGCTTTTATTTTTCATAGAACCAGTACACCTTAATCCACTTTTCTATATTTTTTCACATTTTTTTATAATCGTTTGATATTTTTATCATATATTTTCTTTTAAATTGTTTTTTAATTATAATAAATTAAATAAAAACCAAAAAAATATTTTTCTTTTTTAGAAAATTTTATTTTATCATATAGTATCTAGGAAAAATAGAAAAACTTTCGTAGGGTCATTTTTGTAAAATTTAACTTTTTAAAGAACGGGTTTCGGGCCCGATTCTCGTTTTCTCGTTTTTGAACTCAATTTAGCTCCGTTTTCATTCTAGTTTTCTTCAAACTTCCTTTTTAGTCAATTTAAGTCCATTAAAAGTGAAAAAAATCAATTTAGGCTTAATTTTGAGAAATAAGGGTTTTTAGTGTGTCATTTTAGCTTCCCATTTGCGTTTTTAGTATAATTTGTGTAATTCTCTTGTTTTTAGTGTAGTTTGCCTTATTTTTCCCGTTGTTTTAGAAAATCCAATCAACATCTTTCCCATTCAAGCATTGAAATACAAATCGACTTCCGACTTTCTAATTCGCTCCTCGTTGGGATAAACGACCCGAGAATATTCTATACTACTTCCGGATTTATTGATTTTGTGGGTTTTGATCCTTGTTATATATTTATATGTATTATATATTTATTTATATATAAAAAGGGTTAATAAATCTCTTGAATCAATCTACAAACTCTACACAACTCTACATCAATCTCTTTCTTTTTCTTTTCTTGACTCTATGATAAACATAAACATAAACATAAGCAAATGGCAAGTCATACAATTTTTTTACTCCTTTTTTGTATACATTTGTTTTTGTATACTTTTGCCCTGCCATTGCTTAAACATATAATACATCATGGGGGTTTTCTAGATACACCCCTACACTTAAAATTTTACATACTCGATTATTTACAATCTAACTAATGACCCGATTTGAGGTGGATCAAAATAACATGGAGATCATCTAACAAACGTATGGGGGTATTGACTTAACTTTTCTTCCCCATTCTTTAGCGAAATAAATACTACCATGAATCCCAATCATCCCAAAACTGTATTTACAAGGATATGGACTTAGCAACCGTGTACTCAATAATTAACTTGGGTTGAAACAATAATGTACTAAAAATGAGTACATACAAGGTGGGCTAAGATGATTTGGGTGTAACGATTGTTTTTAATAGTCTGGCTTAACACGAAAATTACGAGAACAGTGAAAAAGGATAGGCTCGGAGGGTTGTACTAGGGGTTTCCTACACTAAAAATAAGTGCATGGGAAGGGTGTGGGATATTTATATGATCGACGTAACCATCATAACAATTAAAGGTTTAAAACATGGGTTAATCCTAATGCCTCTTATCAAGCAAATCCTAACACTTACTATGCGGTCTCGGGATGCATCACAAACACAAGTTCTAGAAATTAATATACTACCGGTACACTCAAATAATTTAATACCGATCCCAATGCTCCAGAAAAGGCGACGAAACCACATATACACATCTGTAACGATGAAATAGACACACATGATTGCTCACTCCTTAACTCGAGAAAGCTAAAGCTATAATATCTAAGGGTGAACCACGCATTTTGGGGGTGGAATTTGAGGGTTTTGTGCTAGCAATATAAATTCCTATCCATGAGACGCGTGCTGACGCCTTCATGAAATGTCGTGAGTAGAATATTCTAGATCTGCATGTGAGTCGGCACATGCTGACGCCGTCATGAAATTTTGTGACGTCGTCACTAAGTAGGTTGTGACGACATCATGTAGAGTTGGTGACGCCGTCTCGAGCCGATGTGAGCACAAATCTTCAAGAGTCTTGGTGTTGGTTCGTAGTCTTATCCGTTTCTTCTCCAAATGAGCCCAAGTCACGTTCTTCCAAATGCTAAATACCTGAAAAGGAATAATTAAGTACCTATTTTGGGCATAAATGCATGATTTAGGGGGTTAAACGACCCCGAAAAAAGTATAAAATGACACCTCATCAGTCACCATCAAGACCTAACTTGGATGCAGTATAAATAGGAGTACTGCAAGGATTGCAATGCTTCATATGAGCTCTTTCAAGAATCACTTCCGCAAATTTGGACTGTGATAAAAATAAAGCAGATGCAGACCGTTGAGCACAAAAACCAAGAAAATAATTAAGAGAGCCAAGATCTGTCATCGCAAACACTCCATGAAGAGAGCTAATAATACGTTGTAGCAATGATGTAGATGATGCAGTAAGTATAATATCATCCACATATAATAACAAATAAGAAATGTCCGATCCAAAATGATAAACAAATAAGGATGCATCAGTTTTACTCTGATGAAAACCAATCCGAGTAGCAAAGCTAGCAAAACGCTGAAACCAAGCCCGAGGAGCCTGCTTAAGGCCATATAGTGATTTCTGCAAGTGACATACATAATCAGGTTTGGCAGAATCAACAAACCCGGGAGGCTGGTGCATATAAACCGTGTTAGATAAATGACCAATAAGAAAAGCATTCTTCACGTCAAGCTGATGAATAGGCTAATCACGAGAAATTATGAGACTCAAAACGGTATGAATGGTAGCCGGTTTAACCACTGGACTAAATGTCTCATCATAATCAATACCCTGCTGTTGACTTCGTCCGTTGGGAACAAGACAAGCCTTATACCTGCTTAATGAGCCATCTGCATGAAACTTATGTTTGAAAAGCCACATAGAACGAACAACATTAACGTTAACTTGACGCGGCATAAGAACCCATGTTCCGTTAGTAATTAAAGCATTATATTCATCTAACATAGCTACTTTCCAGTTAAAGTCCCAAAGAGCATGAACATGAGAATGAGGAAGTGGTGAAGTAGTGGTAACATGACAATTCATACGTTCAAGAGGTTTAAAAATGCCAGCTTTAGCGCGGGTGATATGTATTTAATCACATATCACTTTTCTTTATAAAAATGAGCTTAAATGACCAAAAACAAATAGAAAATACATTGTAATTGTCTGTTTTGTTAATTATGTTGTGCAGGTAACGGATATTCAATAAATGGATAAAAATAAAGCAAAAAGGACAAAACTAAGCACGAGATTAGAAGAGCGTGAGAAAATGAATCTGAAAGTATATTCATCTTTAATGGGCCAACCCGTACCCGTTTTGTAGGCCGGGTCAGCCCATTAACACTTGAATTATACTAACCCTTTTTCCAAAATATAAGCTTAAATCTAAAATTCCTTATCCAGTCCAAGCCCAAGTAATAAAAAGCCCAAACCACATACCCGGATCCAAGTCAATGTATCATAATTCATGGTCAAACTTACTGTTCACCCTTCCCCTTCATTTTTACACTACAAAGTATATATACGGGTAAATCATCCTTACACGTCCTATTCCTTCTTGTAAGCCAATGTGGCTCAAGTGTGACATCAATTCCTGACACCTTGGTAATCCCAAGGTGTCCTATTGGCTGAGAAGACGTGGAAGTAATCTAAGGGTGTTAAATGGATGGATTGAAGTTTGTTATCAATCAAGGGTCATGATTAGAGCTTTTGGGATGCTCCTCTTCACTTAGAACCTTCTTCTCCTCACTATAAATAAGAGGCTCAGTCACACAGTTGTAGCTATCTAGTTTATAGTAGTTAGTTTTAGCTTAATTTCTAGCTTATTTTATTTTCATTAATGTAATTTCCTTTTCAAAGCTTGTAACCTCTTTATAACTAATAAAAATTTCAGTTGCATTTAAATTGTGTTTTGAATTCTATTTTTACTTTTAAGCAAATTCGTTTAATATATGTTTAGAAATAACCTAATAAGCCCAATAAGCTCTTTGTTACCTCATGAGCTAGTTCTTATTCAGTTAAGCTCTCTTAAGGCTTAACTGAATTAGCTAATCACTTAAATCCTCTCAAAAGTTAGTAAAGCTTAAATATGGACGATAAGCCAGAAATAAAAGGGCTTATAGGACTGTACCAGCTTATGAATATAAGCTGGAGCTTGTAGATTAAGCTCTAAGGAGCATTTATAAGTCCTTGTTTAGAGCAAAGGACATGGTATGTTCACTTTTACTTTATAGCTTAATTTCTTTTCTAGCTTATTAATCTGCTTATTTTGTGCTTATAACTACTTAAATGTGCTTATTCTGTCTTATAGTTGCTTTAGCCAAATCTAAAGTCTGCTAGTTCAAAAGTTGTGCTAAACTGCTTGGTAGCTGTTTTTATAAAATGAATGCTTAAGGTGTAGATTTTGTGCTCAGAATGGGTCTCATTTGAATTATTATACATCTATTTTTTGTCTTAAGTCCTTGGAAAAACCTTTTGAGAACTTTAGATCAAAATTAGTCAAGTATTCCTAAGTTTGTTGGTTTGTTCTTAAGAGTTTAATACTGCTGATCATTCATGGTTAAAATCCAACTAAACTCTGATTAATTTTGATTAAAATTAGCTTATTGTGGTATGATTTCAATCTGTTTCTAGCTTTTTAGTTTATCAAAATAGATTTTGAGCCTTAAATGTTAACATCAAGTTGTCAAAAACAAGTAGTGTAATCTAACATTTTAATCTGTCATTTCTAGCTTATTTCCTTAGTTAATTTGTTTATTTCTAGCTTATTTGTGTTGTTTATGTCGTAATCTAAATATGTTTTCAGTTTCTAGCTTAATCTTTATGCTTATTCGTCTTTAAATCCTAGCTTAGAATAGTGTTAAAAGTCCTTTAAAAGTGTTGTTGAGTCAAACTGTCTTTATGATTTTTGTTGTCTTTGAGCTTATTAAATCTGCTTATCTCTTGTCCCAAGTGCTTATTGAGTCTAGTCTGAATCTGTTTTCATCTTATTAGTCTTTTTCATAGCTTATTGAGTCCTTAAAAAGCCTAACAGTCTTAACTATAAGCCTAGCAGTTTTAATTAGTTAGTTTTTGCCAAACGGTCATTTTTTTAACTAATCTTTTTCTAGCTTAATATTAAGTTCTAGTCTCTTGTCCTTTATTAAAGTTACTCGAACCTGTGACCTTCCCTTCAACACACACACACCTTACCAGTTTGTCCTTAGGTCTTTTTCGTCATAGTCTTGTTTCCTTTAAATCTTATACTAGTTTAGGTTTAAGCTTATTTAGCTTATTGATTTTTAACTACTTATTGGTAGTAGCTTTTTTATTCGTTTTTTTTGTAAACCTCAGAATTGGTGTCTAGAATTTTTAGATTTTTTATATAAAATATTTTCTATTATTAAAAATTAGTTAAATACATTTTAGTTTGTGAAATTTGCATTTTGAGTTTTAAGAGTTTTATTTTGTAATTTTTGGTTAATTAGTTTCTTTTAGATATTAATTAGTTGTTTAAAATGTTTTTAGAATTTTTAAATTGCCTTTATTCCTAGATTAGCGTGCCTTTATGTGCTTTCCCTTTACGTTATTAGATTTAGAATCCAAAATCCAAAAGTTCGATTATTCGAGCACCCGATCACGAACCGAAACAAGATTTTCAATATTCACGCTTCGTTGGGAAAACGACTCGGGAACGATTTGAATTTTATCCTTTCCTAAGGGTAATTTTCTCATCAATATTTTCCGAAAATATATTTTATTAGTAATTTTCTTATTACTCTTTCACAAGAGTAATTCGCCTATTTACTTATATTATATATATATATAATATATAATACAACGTGAATCAATTTTTTGGAAGGCTTATAGAGGAAGACTTCTAGAGGACACTTTCACAAGGCAACGGTCCGGAGGAAGGCTTCTAGAGGACACTTTTGTGAGGCAGCGGAAGTTCGCCAGGCAAGTCCTAGTCCACAAATCATGATTATAAGCGGATCCTCGCCTGGCGAAGGCCCCACTTCAGCCCACTAATAGAAACAAGCAAACTATTATGAAAACCTAATATTGGGATCACCTATAAAAAGGGGTACTCTCACACCCCATAAGGTACGATTCTCTAATCACATTACACACACATATACTCTCATATTCTTTGACAAAATATATGTAGTTACTCTCACTCTGGAGTCTAATCGTGGGGTCCGTCCTCACGATAAGATTAACGGTTTAACTTTGATTGTGCAGGGAATCCATCTCATCACTTGGTTTAGTACTAGATCTCACCTATTGGCCCAACCCAATAACCATCCAGATCCACCTTTTTAAACCATAACACATTTTGTACTAACACAAACACAACATCCCCAAATTCATGAATCAACCAATAATATCACTCCTTGTACCCTCACAAGGATCACCATCCAACGGTCTACAATGTTTCCCCGATTACCAAATCCAACAAACAAAATCCATCTCATCACTATAAAATGGGAGGTCATATGCACACTACAATAAGTAAGTAATATGTATACCATAAAATCATATTATGTGATTCACATATGTAGTGCATATAATACAACATCACATGTGTATGTTTGTGGTATGCACATTGTCAAACAATAAATTATAAAGCCCGAGCCCATATGCATATGGCCCATTAGGGTTTTCTACTCATTATACACTATAAGTACCATATTAATAAACAAATACACCCACTCAATATTAACTCGGTTCAAAAGAGTTACATGATTTTTTAGGTTTTATCTTAGAACAAAGGTACACAATCTTAACTACATCTACGGTCCAATCCTAGCCATTTTGTTTAAAAGATTTATGTTTTATATATGTAGAATTGTATATGTTAGTTTCTCATTCGACTTATTTTTGAATCGTATATGTTTTTTTGTTGTTAGTAACTAAAAGTTAAAGGTGTTTGTTTAAGCTTATATAGCGGACTTATGGCTTATGTAGGTTTCGGCTTATGTTTCATAGGCTCACTTTTTGTGGTTTGTTTTGAAACTTTTATCACGCTTTTATGACATGATAAGCTTACATAAGCCAAAAAATAAGCGAAAGATATAAGCTTATGAAACAAAAGCGGAATATTAAATAACACACAACCTCGCTATATAAACTTAAACAAACACCCATTTAGTTAGCTTGTGCTTATTTTGTTGCTAATAGTTTCGTGTAGCTAAAAGTTGAATATGTGGTCAAGATATACGTGCTTAATAAATATGCAACCTTGCCTAGCTAATTCATTATGAGTTTGTGTATCGATTTCAGAAAAGCTTTTTCTATGTTTTCTATGATTCATTATGAGTTTGTTGCTAATTCATTCTATGTCTTCCTCTTCTAGCTTCGTCAATATATGTGCTTAAACAAGCAACGCTTTAGTCACATCACCTTTTCTATTGTGTAGCCTATATGCTTCTAGAGTTTTTTAAATGTAGTGCGTTTTTTAAACCTATACTAATAAAGCCACTCAAGTAGTCTAGGTTCTGATTCATTGGGTCATCCATTGCTTCCCCTAACAAAACATATTTATACCGGCCAAACTAGATTTCCATGCGCGTGAACAAATAAGAAACCGATTAATATTAGATCAAACCTATATAACATCCAATAGGAGCATTAGTAGCCTCACTTTATTAAAGTGGAAATTCTGCCATTAATAGTATTAAGAACCTCTTATGGAAATTGTTTATAATTCTTTTTAATTCTGGAGTTATGGCGTTAACTATTGTGTTGAATTCCATAGTTTAATGCACTCATATAACCTTAAAACACAAATCTAATAAATAAAACTATTTTATAATAATGAAACTTAATGTAAACATAATCCATTGAAAATAAAAAATAGACATAATGCAAATTTAACATACATAGGCAACTTTGAG
>BQNB010000659.1:26659-45390 GCA_026074375.1 Tanacetum coccineum | reverse complement strand
ATTATCTACTTAATGCTGCTACTTCAAAACTTAATGCTGCCAAGGTTCTCATAACTAATTTATTTTACTTCTAATCATGGCTGGCTGGTATTTAATCTGGTGTTCGAGCTATGGAAGTTATCACAACAGCAGGGAAAGCTTAAACACGTCCTAATTTTTAGGGTTTATGAATAATTCATAATGGACGTGAGTACATAATTAGGTAAGCTGTTGTTGGTCCAAGGGAAGTTAATACTGCTGTGTGGTTGTTAATACTGCTAGAGTAATTTAAGCAGTTACTACTGTTTGGTTAAAAGTAGTTACTACTGCTCGGGTTAAAAGATACTACTGCTAGCTTTATATTCTGGATTCAGATTCACTTATTATTTAAAGGCTATTGGTTTTTGGGATTGTTTGAATTAATTGGTTACGGAGATGATTATTTATGACTTATTTGACGATGAAGTGGAATTTCATGGGTACGTATTCTTATCATATCTTAAACGGCTTACAACGTTTAAAGATAACTTGTTCGTGCTTAGAAACGATGTGATGAAGACTTGACAAGTCTAGCAAAGGTGTGTGATCTACAAACTTATGGTGCTCAATGCTCACATTTGCTATCACTTGTTATGTGCCTCATAGAAGATGAGGATTTTTGTCAAGAGATTAAGGTCTACTTATATTTCACAGATTTATTTATATGTTTGACGTCACGTGGATAGTACAAGATATAAGACACAAGTTTGGGTTATTCTACTTCAGCATCAAGTTTGTTATACTGAGTTTTCTTTATTAGTAATCATTACATTGAGCCTATAGAATTTGAAGATTCAAGAGATGGTTAACATATTGGTTTCAGGGGTGATATGTTTTGGCAAAAGGGGGAAGCTGAACCCTCGCTATATTAGACCTTTCAAGATTCTTGCTAAAGTGGGAATGCTTTCTTATCGACTTGAACTCCCAGAGCAGTTGAGCCGAGTTCATATCACTTTTCATGTTTCAATTTGAAGAAGTGTTTCGTAAACGAACCACTAGCTATTCTGTTATGAGATCCAGATTGATGACAAGCTTAATTTCATTGAAGAACCAGTTGAAATTATGGATTGTGAAGTTAAAAGGCTAAAGTAAAGCCGCATTCCAATCGTGAAGGTCCGTTGGAATTCGAGACGAGGGCCCGAGTTTACTTGGGAGCGTGAGGATCAAATGAAGAAAAAGTACCCTCACATTTTTGTTAATCCTTAGTCCACGTCTTAAGCTTTGAGGACAAAGCTTTTTTAACAGGGGAAGAATGTCACACCCCGAAAAGTTCAGGTCAATATTTTTAAACTTTTACGATTATTATTTTTAACTTTTATACGTTATGTTTGAATCCGGTAGTTTACCAGTAAGTTAACCCGCGTAAATCTAAAAAACATCATCAGACGCGTTCTGACTTTGGATTTTGATTAGTTTAGATATTATATGAATTATTGTATCTTTTCTAAGTGTTTTGTTGTTTACGATCACTCCCGATATTTAATTTTACGCTTTAACGTTTAAATTGTGTTTTTCGCGTTTTTGATCAAACGGAACCCCGGAAACCCGATACATTTTCGTGTAAACACTAGTTATACCATCTCATGTTCATAAGTCAAAAATTTCGTTCTCCCTCCCCTCTTGTTATATATTGGACGCCTAAAACTAAACCAAATGCACCATAAGTCTTGAAATTAAATCAAAGGCATCTTTCCTTGTCTTTTTATGCATGTGTGGATGTAAGTAGTGAAAATGACACATGAGAGGGTCTTTCTCATGCACATATCCTCAAGTTAGACCAAGACAAATGATACGTACACACTTTGACCTCATTTGACCAGCTATAGACCAGCTGATGTATCTGAACAATGAACCATGATAGGTCTCAAAATAAAAACCATTGGTCTTGTGGTTGGTTTCGGTCCATCATCGTTCCCCGAACATAGCATAAACACACACACTTTTGGTGTGTGTTGGTCACATGTACCCTATTATATACACCTTAACCCTAATGTTCACCAACAAAAATTCTCTTTCCCTCCTCCCCTCTTGAAGCTCACGCCACATACACCCTTAATTAGGGTTTCAATATCTTTGATTTCTTGCATAATCCAAGTATACCAAGTTCATTTCTAAGGTTTTCTAAGGTGGTTTGAAGTATTGGATCTTTGATTCAAGGGTTTTTCTTTAAGATCTAAATTAGGGTTTCAAGATTTGTTGTTGTGTATTATAGATCTATTATTTGGGGTATAGATCTTGTGATTTCTCTACTTGTTCTTCATTCTTGTAAGTGTCTTGAATCTTTTCTTATGATTTGCTTATGTTCTTTCATATATGTTCAAGATCCATACATCCTCATGTTGTGTTTTAATTTTTAAAAGATTATAAAAACAAGATTTTATAAATAATAATGCTACTTTGTTTCACTAGAAATGAAAGGAATAGGTTAGTCTTAGGTGTGGTTTTGTTATGGTTTAGTTGTGAATGAATGCATCTAGTTTAACCAACTAATGCAACAACTAGTGTATGTATGTATGTACCGTGCAAACCCCTTTGTATAAATGTAATGTTTGAAAACGGTTATAGTCCAGCAAAAGCATTTGACCTGGTTCTCTATAACCTTGGCTCTTGATACCAATCTGTAACACCCCCAAATTGGGTCGCAGCGGAATAAGGGTCCGGGGCGTGTTACTTCATAGATCAATAACACAAGATATATATAGAACGACCAAAAAGTCATTTAAAACCGATACATTGGATTTAACAAAGTATTTGTTACATAAGCCCGAAGCTTCACTTGTTCACTCGTTCAAAATACAAAGATTTCTAGCCCATAAACGTATACAACATGTATGCGACAAATCTTTAATGCTGATATCCAAATCAAAACACCAATGTATCCTTACACCTCGTGCTTATGACCTCCTGAAAAACATTGCTTTAAAACGTCCAATAATATGTTGGTGAATTCTAGGTTTGATAAAATATATATTATTGGACCACAAGATTTCTCAAGTGTATATAATGCAACAGATGAAAGTCTCATATAAATGTAATTACGTTGCCCCTAAGCTCATGACACTGAAGCTCGATATAATGAATACCTTTAAATGGCTTCATTGCCCGTGATGATGTTTTAACCGCAAATCTTAGGTTCTACATGGTATACGTTCGTTTTCCCAGTGATAGCTAATCACTCGAACGGGATGTCATCAAATTGATCGATTCATAACATTCGCGCTCACAATTCAGTATCTTGACAGTTCTATAATAATGGGGCTCAAACTTGGGTTCTATCTTTATTTTTTTTGCTACTTAGGCAACACGTAATCATAATGTAAAACTTTATCCACTTGTGGTCAATTTATAAAAAGTGCCTGTTTCTCACCCCAAAAACTTATAAACAAGCTTGCAAATAAATAAACCCTAAACCTCTCTCTAGTGTGGGCGATTTCATGGCAGCCAAAAACCCTTTCAATCTAATTGATTTTGCCTAATCTTGTTCCTTATCAATTCTTAATCGTTGTTTGGGAGAGGATCAACATCGCTTTTTGTTAATTGTGGTGTTTTTTTTGTTTCCTAAATCGTGATTGTGTCTTGGTTAGGGATTTGCTGTTGGGTTTTTATTTTTTAGGGTTTTTCTTCTTGGATCGTCTTGTTAATTCGTGTTATTTGGGTTCTGATTGGTTTTCATCGGCACTTATTTAGTGGCTGATTTGATGGATGTGGGTTAGGGAGAGATTCATACGTGGCTGAAACCCTAAGTTTTTTAGGGTTTCGTTCTTTTTTTGTGCTTCCTTAGCCGTTGCTGCTATAGGGTTTGTTATTTGGTTGTAGGGTTTGTAATCATGGAGAGAGGGTTTAAGAAAGACGATGAAGAGGATATGAAGAAGAAAGACTCGCTATTTAGTGATTTAGCAAGTAAAATTAAGAATATTGACGGGAAGATAATTGGTAAGGATGGTAAACCACTTATGGCTGCTAGACGTGTGGTTTTCAAGGATCCAATCATTGATAACAAGGCTGGTGATGCTACTATTCGTAGTAATGCAGCTTGCAAATCAAAGGATCCAAATAGTGATGCTGATGGCATTATGATGAATCCCGTGCAGAGGTCGTTTATTGATGTTGTAAGTCCTGGTACAGCTGACAAACAAGAGGGAAAGGAGGTTCATACTGAATCTGTTAAGAACACACATGTTGCTAATAAACGGGTTAACTTTAGAGCCCTTATCAATAAGGAGCGTGTTGATAATAATGATACGGTACTCCCGAAGGCTGCCATGGAAGGTGTGAAATCCAGGTATGATAATACACTTGTTGGGTATTTTGTTGGCAAAAGCTTGGCATTCACCATTGTCCAAAATTATGTTAATAATGTTTGGGCTAAATTTGGTTTGTCGAAGCTTATGAAAACGGATAATGGGGTGTTTCTATTCAAGTTTGACACTAAAAGTGGCATGATCAAGTGATGAACGAGGTCCATGGATTAATTCGCGAATACTCCTATTATCAGTATTAAGTGGGCACCTAAATATTTCCTGTAACCGATGAGGTAACTACGGTGCGGATTTGTGGTTAAATTGTTACATGTTCCCCCGTCCCCCCCCCCCCCCCCCCCGGTCCCTCCCGCATATTGGAGCAGGAGGGTGAGATTGATTGTATACAAGTTGGGAAACCAATTATGTTGGATTCATTTACAAGCTCTATGTGTGTAGACTCATGGGGTCGGATAAGCTTCGCGCGTGCTCTTATTGAGATTCATGCTAATTCTGAATTAAAGAAAGAGGTTAAGATGGCCATTCCGATTGATGATGTTGACGGGAGTGGTTATATTAGTGAAGTGATCCAGGTGGAATATGAATGGACGCCGCCGCATTGTTTGGATTGCAAATTATTTGGTCATAACTCTGAAAAGTGTCCTAAAAAGGTAAGTGTTACGGCTGCTACTGTTGATACCTCGGCTAAAAACAATGATGGTTTTACTGAGGTGGTGAGTAGGAGAACCAAAGGGAATAAGGCTGCCAACCAACAGCCCAAAAATCAGACTACGGGTATTCGATTTCATAAGCCAAAATCAACTTTTTATAGACCCATAAATAAGAAGGCTAATGATAAGCAATTTACGAAGAAGCCGGCTACTAATGAGCAGGCTTCTACATCACATGCTAGAGGTAGTATGAGTACTCCGATATTTAATGCATTTGGCGTGTTGACACCGGAGGAGGGGGCTGATTGTGGGGACGTGAATCCTCTTACGGATGGGGGGAAGGCTCAAGAAGATGGGGATGTTCAAAACCTCAATGGGGAAGCTGCAAAGAAGCGAGAGGAAGATAACATGTGGTCTAATGCTAAAAAGGCAAAGGAGGTGTCTAATACTCGATCTTCTAGGTTGGACATTCGGGAGGAGTCAGATGAGGATGAAGTTTATTGTCCGAATGCTGAATATACTTCTGGAATGGGTGGTGGTTTCTCTATGGATGAAGATGCTTTGGACGGATATGATGGATATGAGGCTCATGTGTATGATATACCTCAGCGATTGCAATCTTATTGTGATGGCTATGATATTCGTTTAAATACTCGTGGTAGGAAATAGTGGTTATTTCCATGTTTTTTCATTCGACTGGCATGTCAGTCTTATGAAGTGGTTTGGTTAGTTAGCGTTCTTTGCTGCTTGTTTGTGCCCATGTAACGGGCTGGGGTGTAGGACTTCACCTACACCTTTTGTTCTTAAACGTTTTTTGGAGTAATACATTTACCGGGGAAACCCTTTACCCAAAAAAAAAACTTATAAAACAAATCATGTAAAACGTGGGGCTATGAACTCACCTTGAGTGAGCGAATATCAAGTGTATCACAGAAAATGCGTCACGGTAATGATCGAGTGCAACCTAATCCAATATAGGTCGTATAAGTACTAATCACATTGGGTAACTACTACCATGCATATTTCTATATAGCTAATCACCATCTAATTGTTTTAGTGAAATCATATTTATAAAGTTAAAACGTTTATAAATATACCTTTGGTAAAAATGACATAACTTTCACGTTTCAAGTCCGTTTCTTGCGTTTCTTATGTCCACGCTTTCGTATTAAGACGATGTATCAAAATATGACATTTTTAGGTTTTGAGTCCACTTATGAACAATAACTTTTACTGTTCATATCAGTTTATAAATTTATTTATATAGATTTAGTGATCGTAAAACCCGTAAATGTAATAACTTATTCGTTTTAAACCCGATTTTGGATTCCTTCTCAATAAGTCTTTGTAATTGAAAGGTGTATCAAAATATCACTGTTTATAATTTGGGTCTGTCTGAATAAATAGTAAATTTTACTGTTCATAGTTTATAATATTACTTTTATAAACTTTAATTATCGTAAACGTCGTATTTTATTCGTTTTAGCTTCGTTTTTAGTAATTCTTTTGAGCACGATCTCGTAATTGAAAGTTCTATTTATTTACGAGGTTTACAAAAACAAATGTTCCTGAGATGAACAGTAACTTTTATAAAAATAGTTTTATAAAAGTATTTTTATACATTTTAAGTATATAAACTCGCGTAATTCATAACTTCTTCATTTTTTAATGAAAAAATTACGTTTCTTCTTGTTTTGGAATCTACAAATATGTGTGATTTATTAAAAATACACAAACCTTCTGTTTTGTAGAATTTTTATATACAAGTTTTTATAAAAAACTTTTTAACTTCGGTTATTATCGTAAAACTCGTAATACGCAATCTTTTTCGTCCTTTATAAATGGTTTTTCCAAGTTCCTTAATATGCCCGGAATCGTCATGAGAGTACTTATATTATAAAACGTATATCCCCCACTGTTTGGAATTCCGAAACCCAAATAGCCATTTTATGTCCTTTATATAAACTAATTGTTTACATTTGTTTTTTTTATTTTTTTTTACCTAATAAAGTACCACAAATTTTCCTCAAACCTGTGATATCATAGGCCATACATATTATAATGTCCATAGGTCCATATGGTGTCCATGAGTCAAAATATTCTAGTCACTTAACAAGGCTTTAAAATCTTAAGTTTCTTAAGTATCTTTAATCCCTAGTTTAGATATACACTTTTTATGCCTTAACTAACATGATACAATACTATATCCTATTATATCGATGATATTATCAACTTACATAACTATGTAAAAGTGTTCAAAATCTAATCACAAGTAGAAACTCATTTTCACATCGTTCAAGAGTATCCTAATTGGTTGATTTTACTATATAGAATACATATATACACATAAAATAGACAAATGTAAAGGATCTAGTAGTTCTAGATAACTTTTGATGGTGTAGGTAGTATACCACAATATCTAAACCCTTGTTTAGATGAAAAACCAAAGCTTACAAGCTTTCAAAACCCTAATCCAACTAGAAACCCCAATCTTCCTTTTTCTTGCTTCAATACTTGTAAAGGTTTAATCAAACCTTTAAAACACTTGGAGGTATCTTAGATATGATGCATGAAGGTGTGTAAATGTTGAAAAATAAGTTGTATAAATTATTTAAGGGGGGGGGGTTGTTTGCCGTGGGCTTATATGAGTGACAAAGGGAGAGAGTTTTTGATTTTTCACCAAGAAAATGAATATGTGTGTGTTCTTATGATACTTGCATTCCATATCTATTCTATTGACTAGTAAAATGGTCATAAGAAAGTCATAAAACATTTTGAGGGTCTTAAGGAAGAATAATGGTCAAGACTAGTTTAGGTTTTAATGGTTTGAGGTTGTACAAGACCAAGTGGGAAGAATTGTGTGCTTCTTGTCTCCTAATTATTGCTGTTGCCATGGGATGGGGGGGAGTATATGTTGATATTATGATATATTTAACAAATTTCTTGTATCTTTTACAAGTTACAAGTTGGTAGTTTTTTTTGTTATTAAAGGTATAAGAAATTTTTTGTATAAGTCTTGTTTATTTATTCTTAGGTACAAAGTGGAACTAATAATATTATCCTTGGGTAAAGTTTAACAAAACTTTGAGTGGTTTAATGTTACGAATAAGTATTTGTTGAGCGTAGATTTACCTTTCTGATGGTTTCGGTATGCCTCGACTTATTTTATCAGCAAAACGTAAACAATTTACGTAACAATTAAAATAAATGAACAAAGTTAATATTATCTTCAAAATAATTACTTAACTGTCTTGGCTGATGTAAACATTTAATTGTTTGATGTCCCGTTTTACATTGCGATATTTTTTAGACTTACGCAATTTAACATCGATTACGATAAAAGCAAACGGATAAATACTTAAAGTTACATAGTGATATGTATTGACGACTTTTATCGTCAATGACCCTAAAACACGGGGTGTTATAACCGCAAGGAAGTCGGTTAGATCTTTATCTTCTCATCATTTAGCATTGAGGTACACATCACTTCACTTGGATCATTTTACTTCCGAATTATCTTCGAGTTATTCATCTTCAGATCATTTCTTATCCGAACATACACCACCAGACACCATCGATGCTGATACATCTAAACCACAAAGATTTGTTCATCGATCACTTGCTAGGACTCCACGGTGTAACGAGGCCTATCTCCATTGGAGGTCTGCCCCATTATCTACTATGTATCCATCGACGAAATCTGAGTCGGCATCAGAGGATTCTTCTTTCGAGTCATCTACTAGACCATCTCACAAGAGATGCAGGTCCCCTGCTGCTACTGTGACTTCATCTATCCAGGCTACGAGAGCTTTAGTTCCTTATCGTGCTGATCTTGTTCTACCTCGCAAGAGGTTTAGGGATTCTGTTTCACCAGAGGATAGTATTGAGGATATTGATATGGATGTGTTAGAGGACATTGAGGCTGATGCTACGGCTGTTGAGGTTGCAGTAGATAGGGATGTGGAGGCTAGGGTTGATGCAGGTATTGATATGGAGGTTGATGTTAGGATTGGTGTAGAAGACGCGGTAAAGGATGAGGTTGAGTCCAATGATAGAGGTACTATAGAGGTTGGAGTGGATCTAGCTGATGGGATTGATATCCCTGATGCTATGCTTATGCCCGATGTTGTAGAGCGTTTAGAGAAGGTTGAGGAGGGTTTGCAAGATATTTATGATCATGTTATAGAGATACAATTCAGGGAAGAGGACATTCCCCACAGAAATATGATACAACCCCCCCCCCCCCGGCCGAAATCCCTATAGTTAGATTTTTTTTTTTTCGAAACGTGGGGGTTTGATGTTGGTGGATAGAGAAGAGAGCAGCTCTTACTTGAGTAGGTTGCGTCCTTGAAGAGGATCAACGTGAGTCTTTGAGGCACCATAAATTAATTGATCTCCGAGCGACCGAGCTGATAATCGGTTCTCTCCACCCCCCCCCCCGCCCGTGACCCTCCCTCCCCGTGCAGATCCACAACGGAGAGTCAGCTTTGAGGCATACTTCTCGTAGGTTCCGCTACTATGACAGGATGCAATTTAGGAAATTGGAGACATTCGCTGTGAGGCGTTTAGGTTTTCGTCCATGATGTTGTGTATGGACTGTAGTCTAATAATAGAACCAATTGTTAGTAGTTTTAGCGTAAATCAAGTTCCCTTTTATGAGTTAAATGTAACCGACAAATGCTTTTATATATGATATGAAAAGCTTGTTTTGATTCTCTCGCATATTCATCTTTATTGTTATTTACTTATTCTGGCAAAACATGTTATATTGTATCTTTCCTATATAAATCTTATTTACCATTTATAATGGCTATATCTCGTATTCGAATCTCACCGTTTGTTATGTCTTGTGAGTAGAACATGACTATTTCACTCGTTCTGTATGACCACAGAGGCAATCAAAGAATTGTTAAATAACCTCGAGTGGAGGAAGCATTGGCCTGACTTACGATGTGCGACGCTGCCGCAAATGCTCTTGAGGCTGAAAATCAAAGCCAAAATGGTAGCGACGGCGATAACAGAAATGGTGGAGATGGAAATGTAGAATGGTAATCGGAGAATGGGAAATCCAAATGAGAATAATAGGGATGCTAGGCTTGTTGCTCGAGAATGTACCTACCAAGACATCATGAAGTGTCAACCACTCAACTTCAAGGGAATGGCCTGAGTTGTCGGGTTGATAAAGTGGTTTGAGAATATGGAAACAGTTTTCCATATCAACAATTGTCCCGCTAACTTACCAAGTCCCACACGTATGCTACTTGCACACTGGTTAAACAGTGCCCCCTAATCTTCAACTGAAAGTGAAATCACATAAGAGGACTATTGGAACTAATGCTGCATTTGCCATGTTATGGAAGAGAGCTCATGAAGCTAATGGATGAAGTGTACTACCCAATAAATGAAATCCAAAAGATGGAATCTGAGCTGTGAAACCTGACTGTGAAGAGCAATGATTTGGCTGCTTATACTCAGAGATTTCAAGAGTTGACTATGAATGTGCTAACAAGATGGTCCGTGGAGGGAGGATGGGGTTGAGAAATTCATTGGAGGACTCCCCGATAACATCCAAGGGAATGTAATTGCTGCTGAACCTACAAAACTTCAAGATGCCGTTTGAATTGCTAACAACTTAATAGATCAAAAGTTGAAGGGATATGCTGTGAAGAATGTTGAGAACAAAAGAAGATTGGAGGTCAATCAGAGAGACAACCGTGGACAGCAACCACCATTCAAAAGGCCAAATGTTGGAGGTCAGAATGTGGCAAGAACCTATACGGCTGGCAACAATGAGAGAAAACCATATAATGGACCATTGCCTCTCTATAACAAGTATAAGCTTCATCATGAAGGGCCTTGCACTATAAGATGTGGGAAATGTAACAAGGTTGGGCATTTGACCCAGGATTGTAACCACAAATTCCACTACATCTACTCAGAGGGGTCAAATAGTGAACCTGAGAGTTTTAACTTGTTTTGAGTGTGGAAGGCAAGGACACTAAGAGATGAATGCCTAAGCTGAAAGATCAAAAACCATGGAAATAGGCTGGAAACAAAGAAATGGTGTTTGGTTAAAGCAAGAGGAAAAAGATATTTGCGTGGGTGTAAGGAGAAGCTACCTGATTTTCACAAACTAAGTCAAGGATACGTTTCTTTTCAATAACCCATTATGCTTCTAATGATATTTGATATCGGGCGTCCCGTCCCCCCTAGAACGTCTCTTCCCTCCCCCTGTGTCGCAACTTTTCTAGTACTTTGCTTGATATAACCCCTGATACTTTAAACGTTAGCTATGCTATCGAATTAGCTGACGGGAAAATTTTTAAAACTAATACCATACTTAGAGGCTGTACGTTAGGATTGTTAGGTCACCCATTCAATATTGACCTAATGCTAGTAGAACTTGGTAGTTTTGACGTCATCATCGGCATGGATTGATTAGCGAACCATCATGCGGTAATCGTTTGTGACGAAAAGATCATGCGAATTCCCTATGGAGATGAAGTTTTGATAGTTCAAGGTGATAACGTCGCAAGGAAGAGAAGTTGAAGTGAGCATTATATCGTGCACTAAGACTCAGAAATATATTAAGAGAGGTTGCCTAATTTTTATGGCAAAAGTTACGAAGAAGGAAACCAAAGACGAGTCGAAGGAGAAGCGATTTGAGGACGTGCCGACTGTACGGGACTTTCCGAAAGTCTTTCCAGAAGACTTGCCTGGATTACCGCCTACGCAACAAGTTGAATTCCAAATCGACTTGGTCCCTGGTGTTGCACCCGTGGCACGACCACATATAGACTTGGGGAACTACAGAAATTGTCTACCAGCTGCAAAGAAACTTTCAAATCAAGGAATAAGACGAGTTCCTCGCCCTTGGGACCGGTTTGTTTGTTCAAAAGAAAAGAGGATCACTTTTCGGATGTGTATCGATTACAGTGAACTGAATAAGCTAACTGTGAAGAATCGATATCCACTTCCGAGAATCGACGACTTGTTTGATCAGTTGTAAGGGTCAAGAGTCTATATCTAGATCGACCTGAGGATCTGGTATCCAAACTCAGACGTTCGAGCGGACGAATTCCAAAGACGCGTTAGGACACGCTTTACGGTCATATGAGTTTCAAGTCATGCATTTGGATTGACCAACGCATCGGCGATATTCATGGATCTGATGAATCGGGGTGTGCAAACTGTACTTAGATAAATTCGTGATCGTTTTTATTGATGACATCTTGATCTACTCCAAGAGCGAAGAAGAGCACGCAGAATACCTTAAGTTAATTTTAGAATTTCTTAAGGAGGAAGAATTGTACGTCAAGTTTTCGAAGTGTGAATTTTGGTTGAGACGGAATGTATTATTTCTTGGTCACGTTTGCCCGCACTAGACAAAAGGCATTCAACGTATCCCCAGCTCACGCTTGAGTCAATAAAGATATGGGCATTTCAAGGGACTCTGACAGAGATTCGTCAATTTCTAGGTCTTGCTGGCTATTACTGATAATTTATCGAAGGTTTCTCAAAAATTGCCAAGCCTATGATGAAGCTGACTCAAAAGAACATGAAGTTTGATTGGAGTGAAAAGGCAGAAACTGTATTTCAACTTTTGAAGCAGAAATTGTGTAGTGCACCAATTTTGGCTTTACCGAGGTAGTGAAATTTCGTGTTTCTGTGAAGCTTCTCGTATAGAGGATTTGGGCACACGTTTTTATTAATGCAAAGGAGAACGTGTCAGGCCCTACGGTCACGCCAACTTAAGGTTCATGAGAAGAATTACACTACACATGACTTAGAGCTTGGAGTTGTAGTGTTTTTTCTCAAAATGTGGAGACATTATTTGTACGGCACAAAATACGTTGTGTTCACTGATCATCAGAGTTTGCTAACTATTCATAGATCAGAAAAGAGTTGAAACATGAGAAACTGTAGATGTGTTAGAAGCTGTTGAGCTGACTACTATTCTCTCAACTATATTCCTCCACCTTCAATCCTTAAATTACGCGTGGCATATTCCTTAAAAGCCACAAAAGGAACCGTATATGAGCCGCTCCGAGTTCGCGCTTTAGCCCTTCCCCCCATTTTCAGACCCTTCCTGGCAAATTTTAACCGCTCCTGTTTGGTTCAAGAAAGGAAGAGAATTATAGGAACGCGATTTAGGCAGTTATGATTAAGAAGCTTTGCGTTCAGCGTTGCTCGCCATCAAGAAGTTTTTATGTTTGAGGAATAGAAGTTGGATACCTGTTTTTTGGTACTTAAGGAGAGTTGATTATGCAAAATCGCATAAGTCAAAAATAATTCAGTCCATCCGGATCAGACAAGATGTACAAAGATTTTAAAGAAACTATATTGGTGGTCGAATTGAGGCTGAGTTGCCACCTAGTCAGTAGATGTTTGAACATGTGCCAAGTAAAGGCCGAATACCAAAAACCATGGTTTTTGCTAGTTCAATCCTGTGATCCAATATGGAAGTGGGACGAAATGCGATCACGCTCTCTCGGCATTCGTTTACAAAGTTGCCAAAAAGACATCGTTCTGGTCAGATACAATTTGGGTAAATTGTATCGACTCACAAAGTCGGCACATTTATTACATGATGGAATGACTTAATGGAGAAGTTTGAATAAGACAATACTTGAAGAGAAAAGTGTACAAGAATGAATCTGTGCGATTTCCGATTATTCTAATCGAGGACGTAATTTACATCTTATTTTTGAAATCACTGAACGAATCCTTGGTTATCAATTGGTTTGAGTACGGGCCGTACGTGTTCATGGTAGAGTGGGGACCCATCCAAAACCTGGGAGGAAATGCTACGGTGCTTGTTGTGATTGATTTTGGGGAAGATTGGGATAGACACCTACCTTTGGTGGAGTTTTCTTACAACAACAGTTATCATACGAGTATCAAAGCTGCATCGTTTGAAGCTCTTTACGGCCGAAAATGTAGATCACCTATTTGTTGGGCTGAGGTTGAAGACGCTCAGCTCACTGGTCCGAAAATTGTTCTGAAACACCTAGAAGATCATTAATATTTCAGAAGTGTATTCAGCTGCACGAGATAGATAGAAGAGTTGCTATGTGACCATGTGTACGCCATTTTAATTTGAAGTTTGGAGATAAGGTTATGTTGAAAGTTCATAGTGGAAAGGGGTGTATACATTTCGGCAAAAGGGGGGGAGCTTGAATCTCGCTATATTAGACCTTTTTAAGATTCTTGCTAAGTGGAACTCGTGCTTATCGACCTAGAACTCCCAGGAGCATGTTTTGAAAACGAGTCCGAGCCTTTTTTTTCGGTTGGTTATAGCTTTTTTTTCTAGTTTTATTTTTATTTTTTGTTTTTTTTTTTTTTTTTTATTTTATTTCTTTTTTATAGTTTAGTTGTTAGTTTTTTTTTTTTTATATTTATTTATTGTTTGTTTATTACCTTAGTTTTTTTTTTTTTATAGATATTTTTTTGTTTTTTTCTTATTTTCTTTTTTTTTTATGTTTTTAGAGTTTTTTTTTTATTTCTCGCGCGGCGCCTTTTTAGTTTTTATTTTCTTTTTTTTTATTAATTTTTTTTTTTCTTTTTTTTGTTCTTTATTTTATTTTTTTTTTTACCGTTGTTTTAGGATTCAATTTTTTTTTTTTTTTTTCTTTAGTTTTGTTTTTTGTTATTTTTTTTTTTTTTTTATTTTTTATTTACTTTTTTTTTTTTTTCTTATTGTATTTTAGTTTTTTTTTCTAGATTATTTAGTTTGTTTTTTTTTTTTTAGTTTTTTAGTCATTTTTTTTTTTTTTTTTGGTTTTTGAGGTTTCTTTTTGTTTTTTTTTTATTTTTTTTTTCTCATTTTTAATTTGTCTTTTATTTTTTTTCTTCAGTTTTTTTTTTTTTTTTTATTAGTACTTAATTTTATTCATTATTATTTCTATTTTTTGTTTATTTTATTTTTTTTTCTTATTTTTTTGTTTTTTTATTTTTTTTTCTCTTTTTTTTATTTTTTTTTCCTTTTTTTTTTTTTTTTTTTTTTTTTTTTTTTTTTTTTCTTTTTTTTTCTTATTTTTAGTTTTTTTTTTTTATTGTTTTTTTTTTTTTTATTTTTTGTTTTTATTTTGTTTTTTATTTTTTTTTTTTTATTTTTTTTTACCTTTTTTTTTTTTTTATTTTTTTTAGGGTTTGTTTATTTTTATTAGTTTTTTATTTCTTCTTTTTTTTTAGTGTTCTTTTTTTTTTTTGTTATTTTGTTGTGTTGTTTTATTTTTTTGTAGTTTTTTTCTTTTTTTTTTTCCTGATTTTTTTTATTATTTGCTTTTGTTAGTCTTTTTTTTTGTTTTGTTTTATTTTTTTTTTATTCCTTTTTTTTCTTTTATTGTTTATTTTTTTTTTTTTTTTTTTTTTTGTTTGTTTTTTTTTTTTTTTTTTTTTAGTTTTTTATTTTTTGCTCTTTTAGATCATTTTTTTTAGTTATTTTTTTTTACTTTTTTTATTTAGGTTTCGTTAGACTTTTTTTTTATTCTTTTTTTATTTTTTATTTTCTTTTAGAGACTTTAGACGTGTCTGTTTTTTTTATTATTCTTTTTTTTTTTTCATGTCTATTTTTTTTTTTTCTTTTTATAGAACTTTTAGATGATCTTTTTTTTTATTAATTTTTTATTTTTTTTTAGATTTTTTTTTTTTTTTTCCTTTTTTTTTCATTTATATTTTTTTTTTTCTTTTTAGTTTTTAGGTTTTTTCTTAGTTTTTTTTAGTCTATACTTTTTTTAGCCTTTGTGTTTTTTTTTTTTGTATTGTTTTTATTTTCTTTTGATTCTTAGAGTTTTTCTTTTTTATTTCTTATTTTTTTTTATTTTATTTTTCTTTCAGTTGTTTCTTAGTTTTTTTAGTTCCTTATTATTTTTTTTTAAGTTTTTTTATTTTTTTTCTTTTTTTTTTTTGTTTTAGTTTTTTTTTTTTTCTTTTTATCTTATCTGTTTTTTTTTTTTTTTTTTTATTTAGTTTTTTTTTTACTTTTGTTTGGTTTTTTTTAACTATTTTATTTAGATTTTTTTAGTTTGTTATTTTTTTTTTCTTTTTTTTTTTTTGATCTCTGTTATATTTTAGTTTTTTTTTATAGTTTGTTTTTATTTTTTTTTTTTTGTTTTTTTTTTATTTTTTTAGTATGTTTATGATCTTTTTTTCTTTTTTATCTTTTTTTAGGTTTTTTTTTTTTTTTTTTTCTTTTTTATAGTATTTTTTTTTTTTTTTTTTGTTTTTCTTTTTTTTATTTTTTTTTTTAGATTTTTTTTTTTTTGTTTTTTTTTTTTTTGTTTTTTTTTTTTTTTATTTTTTTTTTTACGTTTTAGTTTTTTTTAGAGGTTTTTTTTAGTTTTTTTTATTATGTTATTATTTTATTTCCCGTTTTTTTTTTTTCTCTTTTTTTGGTTTGGTTTTTTTTGTCTTATTTTTTCTTTTTTTATATTATTTCGTTTTTTCTTATAGTTTTCATATTGTTTTTAATTGTTTTTTTTTTCTTTTTTTATTTATTTTTCCTTTTTTTCTTGTTTTAATTTTTAACTTTTTATTTTTTGTTTTTTTAGACTTTTTATGTTTTTTTTTTTTTGTTAGTTTAGAATTTTTTTTTTTTTTTTTTAGTTTTTTTTTTTGTTGTTTTAGAGTTTTAACTTTTTTTTATATTTTGTTTTTTTAGATCTGTTTTTTTTTTTTGTTTTTTTTTTTTGTTTTTTACTTTTATTAGTTTTTTTCTATTTTATATTATTTAGTATTTTTTTTTTATTTTTTAGAGTTTTTTTTTTTTTTTTCTACTTATCTTACTTTGTTTTTTAGACTTTCTTTTTTTCTTTTTTACTTTTTATTTTTATATTCTTTTTTTAAATTTATTTTTTTATTTTTTTTTAATTTATTTATTTTTTTTTTTTAGTTTTTTTTTTTTTTTTTCTTTTTTATTTATTTTTTTTTTTTTTTTTTGTTTTTTTTTAGTTTTTTTTTTTTATTTTATAGGGTTTCGTGTTGTTTTTTTTTTTTTATTTTATTTTATTTTATTTTTTTTTTTCTTTTTCTTTAGTTTTTAGTTTTCTACTTTTTTCTTTTTTTTAACCCTCTTTTTGTTTATTTTTCTCTTTTTTTATTATTTAGCTCTTTTTTTTTTTTTTATTTTTTTTTTTTTAGTTTTTTTTTCTTATTTTATTTTTTTTTATTTTTTTTTTTTTTATTTTTTTTTTATTTTTTTTTTTTCTTTTTTTTTTTTTTTTTTTTCTTAAGGATTTTTCTTTTTTTTTTTGTTTTAGATATAGAGTTTTTTGTTTTTTTTTTTTTTTTTTTTTTTCGCTTATTTTTTTATGTTACTTCTATCTCTTTCTTTTTTTTTTTTTTTTTTTTTTTTGATTTTATTTTTTTTTTTTTGTTTTTTTTTTTTTTTTATTTTTTTTTAGTTTTTTGTTTTTTTTTTGTTTTGTGTTGATTTTTTTTTATTTTTAGTTTTTAATTTTGTTTTTTTATTCGAGTTTTTTTTTTTTTTTTTTTTTTTATATATTGTTTTTTTTTTTTTTTTTTTTTTTTTTTTTTTTTTTTTTTGTCTTTTTTATTTTTATGTATTTCTTTATTTATCCTGATAGTTTTATGTTTTTTCTTTTTTTTATTATTCTTCTTTTTCTATTGTTGTTGTTTTTTTTTGATTATTCTAGAGTGTTATTTAAATAGCCTTTTTTTTAGTTATTTTATGTTTTTTTTTTTTGTTTTTTTAGATATTGTTTTAGTATTTTTTTTATTTTTTTTTTTCTTTTTATAATTTGTTGAACTTTTAGAGTCGTTCGTCTTATGTTTTTTTTTTTTATTATTTTTTTGCTTTTAATTTTTCTTTTATTTGTATTTTTTTTGTTTTTTTTGTTTTTAGTTCTAGTTTTTCTCTTTAGTTTTTGTGTTTTTTTTTTTTCTTTTTTTATTTAGTTGTTTTATTTTTTCTTTTCTTAGTTTTAAATCTTTTTCTTTTTTTTTTCTTAGATTTTTTTTTTTTTATTGTATATTTTTTAATAGAGTTTTTTTTTTATCTTTTTTATTTATTCTTTTTTTTTTTCTTTTTTTTTTCTTTTTTTTTTTTTTTTTTTTTTTTTTCTTTATATGTTTTTCTTTTGTTTATCATAGTATTTTTTTTCGCTTTTTCAGTGTTTTATTTCTTTCTTTATTTTCTTTCTTTTTTTAAATTTATAGGGTCTTATTTTTTTTTTTTTTTTTATTTTTTTTCTTTTTTTTTTTTTTTTTATTTATTTTTTTTTTTTTTTTAGATTTTTTAGTCTTTTTTTTTTTATTTTTTTTGTTTTTTTGTTTGTTTTTTTTTTTTTTTTAGTTTTTTAGATTTTAGTTTTTTTTTTTTTTTTTTTTATTTTGTGTATTTCTTTCTTTTTTTTCTTTTAGATTATTTTAGTCTTTTAGTTTTTTTTTTCTTTTTTTTTGTTTTTTTTTTTTTTTTATAGATCTTTTTGATATTTTATATTTTTTTGTTGTTTTTTTTTTTTTTTGTTTTTTAGGTTTTTTTTTTTTTTTTTTTTTATTTTTTATTTTTTTTAGATTTTTGTTTTTTTTTTATTTTCTTCTGATTTATTTTTTTTGTTTTTTTTTTTTTATTTTGTTTTTTTTTTTATTCTCTTTTATTTATGTTTTATATTTCTTTTGTTTTTATTTATTTTTTTTTTTTATATTACTTTCTTTTTTTTTTATTATTTTTTGTTTTGTATTATGTTTTTTTGTTTTGTTTTTTTAGTGTTTAGATTTTTTTTTTATATTTTTTTTTTTTTTTTTTCTTTTAGTTCTTCTTTTAGTTTCTTTTTTTTAGAGT
>BQNB010000659.1:4159-21659 GCA_026074375.1 Tanacetum coccineum | reverse complement strand
AATCATTCCGAACGAAAGGATGAGGTTTCCATTGACTTCGAGTCGTGGGAAAGACGGGTATATACTTATCCTGGTCAAAACTACGTATTATATATTATTTTATATATATTTTTGAGTGTGAATTTAATCACGGTAACTTGGTAAACTCTTCTTAATTTACTCTGGGATTATGCCCCGAGGGATTTATATTATTTTTTCTTTTATTTTAGGATATAAAAATACGAATCACACCACTCATCATCATAGATGAATGTGTAAAGATACCATCAGTAGTATCTTCATGAATATCCTCAAGTGGAGGTATTTCATGTTCATCTTCTTGGGAATTGGTTGTGTCAGAAATAGATAGTCCCTCATTTGCTCTGACAGTACTAACTGGTATGCTAACAGTATTAAACAATGTTAGATACCGCTAGTTTAGCTGTTGTGCTAAAGTACTAAAATGTTAGTTACTGCCTAGACTTAAGCATCCTGCTGAGTACAAGTTCTTAGTTTCTTGTTCAGATTCATCCTGAGAGCTTTCAGCTTTACCTCATTAGTTCTTTTCTTGCCTTTGTAGTCTTGCATCATCCTGAAAGTACTTGTTCTTCACTCTTTCGGATCTCTATTCTTATTACTCTGATTTTGAGAGCATATGGGTTTGTTGAAGATTAGAATGCCATATTGGAGTTCAAATAGCAGTCTTGAGAGATTCATCTTCTTTTCAGAATCTCCCTGCATCAATTCTTGTTTTGTGTCTGTATGTGGTAGTTAGATTCTTGTTGACTGCTATGAATGTTAGCTTGTTTCTCGGATCTAAGAATAATTGTTCATTGAATCAGTCCAAATAATCAAGTCAAAAAGCCAAAGATGGTCCTTTCTCCTGCAGCATTGGTTTGTTCTTAAGAGTTTATGTGTCAGGTTTTTTTAACTCTTGTGGTTATTAAATTGTTATACTTAAAGCCTTGCTTTGTAAGAGATTACCCAACCAATATCCCTCATAGATTTTCCAGCAAAACTTGCCAAAGTGGTCTTATGGTGTTCAGATGGTCACATGGCACCCAAAAGGTCTTATATAAACTTATAATTGGTGGATTACTAGTTAAAAGGTCTTAAGATGTTCTTATGATGAGGCTGGTCACTAATACCCTGTTTAGAACATAAAACAAGCAAGTACTAAATGCATTCAGCCCAAAAAGTGTTAGGTAAAATGAATTGCAAGCATGGTCCTGTGCTTGCCTCCATAAGGTCAGTTCTTTCTCTCAGCATATTCTTTTTGCTTGTGGAGTTCTGGCATAGCTGGATGTCCCTCTATGATCCTTTTAACCACAGGAATTCAATACTATCACTGTTTTTAAATTCTGTTCATTATCACATCTTAATAATTTTAACCTTTTGATTCAATTGGTTTTTCTAGTTGTTCTTTATGAAGTCCTTATAGGATTTGCACTGTTTTTTCCTTGAGTTTTAAGAAAAATGTCAACTAAATCTGCTAAAGTCATCAGTGATAACCAAATAATAGGTCTTATGGTTGTTGTTCTAACAGATGTAGGTCAAACAAGTCTTTATGTAGAAGTTATAGGGGGTGGCTTATTGAGCTAATAACTTGGCCTTACAAGATGTTGGTGTGCTTTCCTTCTCTGACAGCAAACAGGTGTGGTGATTTTTGAAAAAGCTCTTGTAGGTAAACTCTTCGACTGGTTTCCCTTCACATGTTGTTAGTTTTTGAAATTTTACATGACACCAACCTCCTATGCATAAATTTTAGATTTCATCGTGTGTAGCTTTGGGCAATTAACAAGACAAACCTTCTGAAGGAACAATGTTCTCTAAGTGTGAAAACGGTTACATATTGTCTTTGTCTGGGGACTTTAATAATATTTGGATTTTCACTCAGGTAAACTAAATCGGGAGACTATAACAAGACAATTCAGGTCAGTAAACAGACTTGTTTCCTTTTTGTCACACATTTTGTGCACAGAAATAAGGATTGAATGCTGAAGTTCTATTCACAATAAGCTACATCCTCAATATTCTAATACCTCAGCTTTTATTTTCCTTTACAGTAAATAGCCTTTACTACTCCAAAGGACAACAGGGCCTCTCATAAGTCTTTGAAAAACGTCAGCAACGGTAAGCCTTGTTCCTGTCTGGTGCCTTGAAAACATCACTATCTCAATCTTAATTTCCTTTATTTCTTTAGGAGCTCTAGTTAGATTATCATGCATATTTAAAGAAGAGAGATTAGACTCTCATAGGGACCCATGCCTGTTTGGGCTTGCTTCTGCCTAGTGGATCTTTGAGAAGTTGAATAAATTCTAAGCTAGTTCCACCATTGTACTTTGGGAATGAGAATATTATTGTTGTATTCCTGGTGTTCTCCTATTTACAAACCTGCCGAGGATTTAACAGCAGTGTCCCATTTTCACCACCCACCAAGTACAACTTCTTTTAACCTTAGCAGTATAAACTTTTGTTTTGATAAGTTTGTTCTTGAGTACTGTTGTTCTTTTGAAAGGCTCAGGATGATGGTGAATGAGTTTTTTTGTGAACAAAACATTTGCTGGTCTTAATATCATTCACAATGGCTTAACATTTTAACTTTCAGAGCTTGGTAGGGTAGTTAGGTAGGTCTATTTGTTAAATTTTTGTCTGCTAGTTACTAAATGTTAGTACTGTAGCTTTAGCAGTATTAACTGATTATTTCAGTTCTCTGTTTGTACTGCTAAAGGAACAAATTGATTTTGTTTGTTTAACTTTGAACGGTATGTTCCAAGTTGGTTTCTCTCCTCTTCCATTACCCTTAGACATAGGTTGTTTGCTTAGTTCAAACTTGTTTTTAGCCAATTTTACGATGTTGACAGCACTCAATCTCTTATTGAAATGATCTAAATCTACAAGACAAAAACATGTCTTACAGTAAACCATGCCCCAATTCCTTGTTGTTAACCTTAGTTTTGACTATGTGCCTGAGAATTATCTCTGAATATTTTTTTTTTTTTCCCTTAGGAGTTTTTTAGTGCTTGTTAGCAAAACTAGGGATGTCCTTTTGTTATGTTACATACACATACTTCATCACTATCTGATTTATATCCTCAAAGATAGGAAGCATCAGAGCCAAATTTAGGTTGAACTTCTACATTTGTTTTCATTGCATAACTGTTCAGACACTAATTCACGAAGGTTCCTGTACAAAGGTTAGAGTCACAGGTATCAAGTTCAATTGTTTGGAATCTCAGTTACACTTGTTGAGTCTTTTGTGGACAATATGTATATTGTGGTATCTATTTCAACATACTGGGTCAGAGGGGCA
The DNA here is from genome assembly GCA_026074375.1 of Tanacetum coccineum. Taxonomy (NCBI): domain Eukaryota; kingdom Viridiplantae; phylum Streptophyta; class Magnoliopsida; order Asterales; family Asteraceae; genus Tanacetum; species Tanacetum coccineum. Next base: position 18,367 of record BQNB010000659.1, on the reverse strand, counting down.
AACTATTCCTCTGTCATGGAGTGGGGTACTGCTTGCATTTAGATGTTTTACCAAAGCCCTTTTTATGCCAACAGGTAGTATTTTCATAAATACTTTTATAGCCCTTAAAGACGACTTTGGAAAAACTTCACTTTTCATACTCAATAATCCTACTATTTCTGTATCACCCTATCGGAGCCCTCAAATTTATCATGGCATCATAGGTATAATTTTACAATTTTACCAAGTTTTTTGAAGAATGATTCCTTTGTCTACTTATTATTCCAAATCATCTTTTTTCTTGTTGAGCTTTAGCAAACAATTGCTTTCTGGTATTGTTAGACATCTGTTTTTATCATCTAAGATATCCTATTTTCATAAATTTGATTTTTTGTTTCATACAAAGTTGGCCTTGTTGATGGGATAATAACTGTGTTCAACTTTCTTAAGTACTTTGAGTAATAAGACTTATTTCTACGTTAGATCATAAGTTGTCTTCTTGAGAATCATTTAGTCTTTTTAGGTTAGCATAAGACTCTCTTTACACTCATTTGAATCATACATGTGTGGTCTGATCCTGAGCTGTTTGTGCTAGCATGAAGCAAAAATTTTCTTCATCTTTCGGAATGAGTTTGTCCTAGTCAACCACTTTCTTCATCACACTGTCACCAATGCTTTAGACTCGCTTCTTTCTTTCCAGTTCTGCTCCCATCTTTATTTCCAGAATTCCCATCCATCCTCCTCCTGTCTATCTTCCTTCTGTTCTACTCTCTTCTTGCAAAATGCCTGTTTGTGCAGTTTGTAGCATTCCACTTTGGTTTTTATCCCCCATACACCAACAGGTTCTTTTGCATCAAACCGTAGCTTTTACAGTTTCTTGTAGAATCTTTTTATTCGCACGGAGATCATTGCACTTGCCATTTAAGTCCATTTCTTCTTAGGTCATATTCCATTCAACTTGGGTCTAAGTCCTCATGTCCCAGTTGGGACAACTGATTGAACTTGCAAGCAGAGGATATGATGATGTTTGTTCATGCTTTGAATAATGACCAGAAGTATTGGAAACAACAATGAGCGTATATAGCGGTACTAACATCATTAGTACTGCTGGTGTTTTCAGAAACAAATGCTACATTTTGCAAGTTGGAAGATGATGCAGTAGAGCCTTTTACATCATTTTCAAAGACTCTTAGATTGTTGTACAAGTCATCAAAACTGAGACTGTCCATTCCTGGTTTGTTCCTCATAATTAAGGAAACTTGTAACCAAGCAGAAGGTAGAGATCTTAGAAATTTCTGATTTGCATCTTCAGTAGATACACCTGCTCCATGAATCTCTAACTGACTGAGAAGACTTTGGAATCTCTCATATCCTTTGTGAATACCATCTGTGTTGGATACAGTGAATCCTTCAAACTGTTGCTTCAAGATGTACTTCTGCATCTTTTTGGATTCATCATTTCCACCAAATCTGGATTTGATGGCATTCCACATTTCTTTTGCATCAGTCATCTTATGGAATTTAGCTAGATGATCTTCTGGTATGGCCATTAGCAAGGTTGTCCTAGCTTTTCTTTCTCTTTCTCTGGCCACTACTTCTTCTGCTGTTTTAGGAGGCAAAATTTTAAGTTGTCCTGATGTATCAGTTGTGACTGACACAGGACCATTCCCATTTTGGATAACCTCCCAAATTGGATAGTCTGTATGAGCCAAGTAGTGTTCCATCTTCATAGCCCATATATCATATTCTCCCTTTTTGAGAATAGGCAGCTTTATTGTTGAGACTGTATGAGGAGTTTGTTGTGTTGGTGTTTGTTGTGTTGCTGGTGGAGGTGGTGGTGGTGGATTCTCATCTTGTGTTTCAGACATGTTTAGATTTGTTGGTTGAAGATGAATAACTGGTTTTTAACTGTTCTTCTTGTTCAGAGTTTCTCAAAGCTCTGATACCACTTGAAGGTCCTGATAAACTGAATGGATCTTTGCAGCCTATAAAGGATGATAGCCAAGATGTATAAATACAAACGACTATGTAGAAACAATGACTATGAATACTTTGTGTTAATGCGGAATCTTAACACAGGTACCAAGAAGAACAATGAACAACTGAATAACAACTTTATTAAAGTGTTCTTGAGGATTACAGATTGCTAACTATGATATGTGATTTGCTAAACTTCTGTTTTCATGTATATTCAACACACGTGTCTAACTATGCCAAAGGTGATCCTTTTATATACTAAGGATAACCCTAAAAGGCTTACAAATCTTTTTCTAAAATATCTCATAAATATCTTTTAAATATCTTCTCAACGGTACTAACTAACTTTCTACTAACGGTACTAACTAACTAACAGTACTAACTATTTTGTACTGTCGGTACTAAGTATAACTGACAATACTAACTATTTGTACTGTCGGTACTAAGTTAAGAAAACATTAATCCTAACAGAACCAATACTTGGAATCACCTTAAATAACCTTAGATAGGAACCTAGTATACTTGGGTCTTGGAGAAAATCAAGAAAATAAACCCTAAATGGGTGTTTGTTTGGTGCCGTGAGCCAAGAAAAGAGAACAAGAGATGAGAGATTTTTAATGAGGCTTGGAAATGAGAATGACCTAGTGTGTGTGTTATAACATGGTATTTATAGGATAAGGGATGGTTTAGGGTTTCTTGTTTTGTAGTATCAAGTGACCAACACACACAAAAGTGTGTGTGTGTGTGCATTGCTCGGCCAAACACAACCACAAGGACCAAGGGGTTTAATTTTTGAGACCATGGTTCTTATATTTAGGCTTAGATTTGAATTTTGGCGAGTCAAAGTGAAAGATATCACATGCACTAGTGGCAAGCAAAAGAGAACTGAAGGTTCTAGCAGATCATCCACCCCAGGACCTTGATGTCGTTTGAAGAAGATTTCTTGTACGGTGTATAGCATGGCGTTTAAAAAATCCTTTAGGTCTTCAATGGTAACAAAATCCTGTCTGTGATATGAATTAAATGAATCATTTACCATTCGTCATATTCATTTAGCACAGTACCAGGTAAGATTGATACTCCATACTTGAAAATGATGGATTATGCCTTTGGTTGCTTTGAAGTAGTCATGGATGTCATCAGCATGTTTTCTTTTCTTGTTTGCAAGATCGTTTAGTTTGTCAAGAGGGTCCTGCATACTTAGAGGAATATCTAAGTTTATGCCAAGTTCTGCTTCAGTTGTGTGCAAGTAGTCCATTCTTGTTTGTATTTGATTATATATGGTTTGCCATCCTTTTCCTTTTCTATCTGGACATGCTTCCATCACTTCTCTCCATTCACCAAGGTGCATATCACTGACTTTGAAGTTGGGAAAAACTTCATATGTGCCATCCTCTTTGTATACTTTAAAAGTAATTAGACCATTTCTTGTCAAGACATCACAGTTGGTGATTCTTGATTCAGCTCTTCTATTCAGCATCTTATCACAATATCTATCATAATGCAAATTGTAATTGTAGTACTTGTGCACCACCTCTGGGCCAAGTAGATCAATCAGTTCTGTTTTCCTTACCTCCCTTTCCTGTTTGGCTGCTTCAGCTTTGGCTTCCTCCTCTAGCTTCTTTTGATTATTGATTTGTTCTTCAGATAAATGAATGTGCCTTCCATCTTCAGTGACAAAATCAAACTTCTTTAGCTTCTTTACCTTAGAGGATTTAACCATGGAGCCAATCACATGAGCTTCTTCATCAGAGTCACTTTTAGTACTCTCTTTCTCAGCCTCCTCTGAAGACATTACCTTTTTGCCTTTGTCTTTCTTGATGTGCTCCCCCTCAGGTTGAGAGGAGCTTCTAGGTGGACTTTGGAGAGGAGTTTGCATTTGAGTAGTGGTAGTGATGATTGGGGGATTGATTGGTGTAGTAGTAGGTGGTGTTGTTGGCTTTGGTTGTTGGTTCAGATTTTCTTTTTCAGCTTCAGCAATCTTTTCAGCTCTTCTTTGGAAAAGCTGGGAGATAGTTGCTTGGTTTGTGTCTTTCTCCCCCTCAGCAGGCATTGTGTCAGCCTGTCCTGCTGAAGGGACACTTTGATCTCCAGCTTTTGTAGAGGTAGACTCTAAAACCTCTGCAAATTTGTTCAGAGCTTTTGTGACATTCAGCAAGAGACTTGGAAGAGCATCCAAAGTCTTCAGTTTAGCTTGAGCTGATTCAACCTTTGCTGGAAGGGAAAGAAATTCTTCTGGAAGTTCCCACTGAAGAGTCTTCAGTTCAGCAACTTGAGATGTAAGACTGGTAGCAGTCTTTGTAAAGTCTTCCAGCTTTGTGGGAATTTCTTTCAGCTCCTTTGGTAGCTCAATTTCAAGTTCATGAACTTGTGTCTTTAACCCTTTTATCTCTTCAGTTAGTTCATTGAACTTGGAGGGAAGATCCTTCAGCTCAGTTGGCAATGAGCTGCTAAAGTCATGAGAAGATAAAATCTTTGAGAATTCAGTTTGTAAAGACTTTACCAGTAGCTCATTGAGTTGTTCCACATTTGGAAATGAGGGTTGAGCTTTTAGGAGTGCAGCTTCAGCTTTGTTCTTCTCCAGTTCTAGCTTGTGTTTTTGAGACTGGAGGATGAGCACTTGGTTTGTCAGCTCTTGAATTTGAGAAGACCTAGGAGATGAGGATCTAGGGACTAAAGTGTCTTTAGTTTCAGCATTTGGCTCATCTTCATCACTTTCATCAACAATGATGACAAGATCATCTTCAGGGGAATCCAGGTCCTTGAAGCTTGGTTGTATTTGAGACACTATCTTTGCAAGATCCTTTAACTTGATTTTGCTGGAGGCCTCTTCTATATCACCAAGTATAGCAGTGGAGGTCTCTTCTTTATCACCATGTATAGCAGTGGAGCTTGCTCCCTTTTCTGTTGTAGGTTAGGTGAGGACAGTTTCCAACCCTTCACTAACAGATTTGGTTTGGTTTGCAAGAACATATGGGTCAGTACCTGCAAATATATGATCATATGAAGTGTTTTTGGTTCCTTCATCCATACCTTGTTGTGTAGGTATAGAATCATTAGGAGTAGATAGTCCAGGATCAGCTTCAGCTGTGAAATCTACTGAAACATTATGTCCTAATGCAGACTCAGAGTGAATAATGAAAGATGCAGAAAAGATAGGCTTATTTAAATTTAATGCTAACATACCACTACCAAGGTGAGGGTTGGCTCTTTCTTCACTGGTAACCCCTAAAGAAGTTGGGCCACCAGTTGCTTGTTGGTCCACTTTATGCATTTTAGTATCCACAAGTGTAGAAACTGAAGGCCGGCTTGGGTTTGAGTCCATGGCCGAGCTGGACTCTTTTCATATTTTTAGAATGGCTTAGTTTTGGAACCAGTGGGTGCCTTAGAAGGACCAACCTTTATTGCCTATTGGCTGGACACAGAGGGTTGTATTTAGAAAAGAGTCGAGGTTCTTGTGTTGTTTTAGCATCCAGGCTTTGTGCTGGGAACACTCTCAAACACTTGAAGATGTTTTTGGAGTTGGAAGGATATTGGCTTGTCTAAAGCTCATATAGATCAGTATGTGGGTTGTGACGGGGAGGTTTTCATGGTTGATTGGGCTTCTGTGCCAATTGTTGGACACTGATGATTCTGGTGGTGTTTGTGTGACCTCAGTAATACCCATAGTCCTTCTCCTCCCCCCTTCCTCCTTTATCTTATGCATTATTAGCAAGGAGAGAAATCGAGTGTAGGGAACAACCTTTTCTCTTTGTTTCTTCTTCAGGTTAAGGATGATATCCTTCCAAAAGATGCTGGCATAGTCTATGTGAATGCCATTGGCTAGACTATACTACATAATGACATCTTTATTTATGATTTGATAAACAACAGTTTTTACCCTAACTGGATGATCTGCGCCATTAGCAACCTCCACCTAGGAGGAAGGAGACTCTTTCTAAGAGTTCCTTTTGTTGAAACCTCTTCCCCATACCCAATCATAGGAAACCACTTCCTAACAACATCTATAGATGGTGGTGCAACATATTCACTAGAATGAGGTAGGTAGTGTGCCCCAATGGCGTTCCTAAATGTGTTTAACCCTACCTCTCCATAGATACCACCTATGGGAATTGAGAATGAAACCTTAGAGTTTTCTAATGCTTTGGTTGAGTACCAAAATTCAGCTAGGTATTCCTGATACATGTTAGGAGATTTTGTGAATGGTTTTCTAAGGCAACATTTGGAGATGAAATCAGAAACACACTTAAAATATTCCTTGTTAGTGTGTTCTGGGTAAAGAAGAGCGACCTCATTGTTTGTGTTGAGGATGATGTCTTCGAGGTTGAAGCTAACTTGTTTAGCAGCAATGAATGGTTGTTCTTGTTGTGGGAGGTTTTGTTCTTGATTTGCCATTTTTAGGGTTTTGATGATTTGATTTGGTTTGAGGTTTTGTGTGTGTGTTTTTGGTGGACAGATTTATGATTTATGAGAAGTGATTTGTGAAAGGTGAAAGGGGTTTATATGGTTGGTAGCATTTTTTTGTGAGGGTTTGATGGTAACTAAGTAAAAGTTGTGAATTTTGTGAGAAGTTTTAGGGTTTTGTGGTAACATGTTTGTGAAACTTTTAATTAAATGCAAGTCCTTTCGACATGCTTCTGACACCTGGAACAGTGTACAGCTGTCTGTGCACTGGTAAAGTAGGTTAGAGAAAGGATGGGGTCATTCTAACGTTTGAAATTCATTATTTAATAAACTTTTAAATTAGTTAAATTTCTTCAAAAGAAATCACTTAATAAAATTATTTTTTTTGAGAAAACATTTTTAATAAAAAAAGCGACATTGATTGAAGTTCAAGAAATCGAGCTGGGTTCAGGTTGTGATGTCATGTCATGCTGAAACTGATTATTGTAATTCTACATTTCATTAATCCTGCAGCGAAGGTGACAAAACCACAAAATTTCATGCAAATCATGAATGTGACATATGTGAATTGCAGCTCAGTTACTCCACTAGAGAGATAGCTGAAGAGTTTGATAAAATCATTTTATAAACTGAAGGGATTAAACCAATTTTGTTCAGTTCTTGTGTCAAATTAACTATGCTCCAGCGAAGGCGATAAAACCACAAATGCTCATGCAAGTCCATGAATGAGACATATGTGATTGCTCAGTTACTTCACTCAAGCAGATTCTAGGTTGATGCAAAAACTGAACGAATCAATATAATGAAAGGTGTTCAGTTTTGATTAATGCGCCGAACCTTTAGTTTTCTTCAGTTAGTACTGAAGCTTCAGGTTTGAGTCAATGTTCAGCATACCCAGTTCATTAATCAATCTTTTGAGAACTGCTTATCCAGAGGTTTGATTAAGAAATCAGGAAGTTGAGTGGGAATGAAACGAGTTTCATAGTTTCCCCTTTTTTATAGAGTAAGATTTTGATCTGATAAACTTGATTTGAGTACCAATTGATTGCTTCATATTATGGTAGCATTGCTACTACAAACTGGTGAGTACCTTTTTACATATGATATACACTAGGCAATGAGTTGACTTATATACATAGGTATGTTAGTTACACAACGTAGCAGCTATATTTTCAGCTTTCTACTGAGATCTTAAACTGCTTCATCAACCAAAATTGTCATTTGGAAATGGAAAGACCGAGTACTTTTTATGTCCCATGTTGGTCTAAGAGTTCCAAAAATGTTCTTTTAGCAGCCAATAAGGTAGGATTCCTTAGGATTTGCTTGATCTCATTCACAAAGATAAGAGAGACTTGAGTGTCAGATCTGATTATAGTTAGGTACACTGGTGATCTAAATATACCTTTGAGCTGAGTCTTACATGTGGCTTTTCCATTGAGAGTAGATCCTAACTTGTCAGGAGTACCATTGGTTTATTTACTGATGAACCATTTATGTCATGCTTTTGCAGATTCTTGACATTTTGGTTGATTGAAATGTTTCTTCAAATTGATTAATCTGAAATCCAAGAAAGTTGGTGAAGACACCAATTGTTCTCATTTCATCATTCAGTTTGAGTTTTGTAGGATAAACAGAGTGGTGTATATCTTACCTCTTTCAGGCTTATTTTCTTGTGAGAGAGATGGTGGAGGATTCCACTATTTCTTAAAACTTTGTGGTTTTTTATGGCAAAGGCAAGAGACATCCTGATTGCTTTAAGTCTTGCAACTAAAGCAGGATGTTATCATGATTTATTGCCTGATGATTTTAATGCTAGATTCCTCAGTTGTTGAAGAGAATTGGAATTGTATCATATACTAAAGTATCTTCCATTTGGAGAGGATGAGTTCAGAGATCTGAACATCTTCAGTTTTGTGAGGTTATCAATAAATGTGGTTGAAGCAGATGATCATTTTTTATTATTGTGATCAATTTGATCATCCTGACCATTTTGGTCGATTGAGATTTCTGTCTAATAACTTTTGGTGTTTATAAGGTTTTATGAAGATTTCTTAATTTTTTTGAATCGTTTCAATGTTCAAACAGTTGAACATTCCTTTGAAAAACTTTACCATAACCATATCCTTCAGTTGTGTATGAGGGGTTGCTTCATACCTTCCTTCAGGTTCTGATTCTTCCAAGATTTGTGCATGTATCCATTTTAGTCATGTTTTGAAGGATTAATTTAAAAGTGATATGTTACAATGCACAAACTGGATTAGGCTGGTTAGTTTTGCCCAGAAGCTCACTTTTTAGTGGGAGTCTTTGATCTTAAAGCATTTGATGATTCAGCTTTCTTGGCATGAGGAGTTTCTCTTTTCCTGAACCACTCAATTTCACTGTGATCAGATGTGGTATGAACATTCCTACTACATGTTTCACAATTTTTTGTAACATGTTGAGGATTTCTAGGATTGATTCCTCTTCTTTGAGAAATAATCCAGTTATGATTATGAGTGTTATGATCGTATCTTCTACATATTTCACCAGTGGGATAGTATAAACAATCATCAGAATGATGATTATTATATCCGCAATGTATGCAGGAAGGAAAAGATACTAAGGGTCTTAAAGGTCTGGATCTTGAGGAAGATTCACCTTGACCAGTATGATGCTGATTTGTATGTATGGAGGACATAAATTCAGCATGATCACAAGTTCTGTGATTGGTTCTTTTGCACTTTTTACAAAACAAGACTTCATAACAATTCTCAGAGAGATGATTATTTTGTCCACATAGTTCATAATTCATTTTGAATTGAGTTTTGTATTTGTTTTGAAGTGCATTGAGAGGAACCTGTTGAGTGTTTTTGTTTTTGGAGTAAGATGACTTTTTCTTTCTAATTTGTAATTTTAGTTCATTAAGTTATGTAGAACAATCAAATAACATACATGAAGAGAGAAAGAGAGGTGACGCCCCCCCCCTCCCCCTGACACCCCCCCCCCCCCCCCCCCCCCCCCCCCCCCTCGAGAGAGTGGTTGAATGAACATTTTAGAGAGAAAAAGAAACATGAAAAGAAACATGTATCTATGTGTGTGAAATAATGAACAAACCAACCACTCGCCAAGGCATGGAGTGTGTTTTAAATACCTTAATTATGACCGCCATGTTAGGCTTTCTATGGGCTTTTCTTAAACTTGGACTATTACAGGTTCCAAAATAATACTTAAGGAAGCTAACGACAGTTATCTATGAGTGAACGATACTTTCCTTTTTGGATTTTGTATTCTCTAACAATCTCCCCCTAAGGGAGGTCACTCCATTTTACAAAAACTTAAACCTAGCATACTATGAAGGTCTTCGATCATTGACTTTAGGCTTGAGCTTGTTCCTTTGTCTTAAATTGTATGTGACTATGTGATCTTGAGCATCTTGATATCATCAACCAAGCATAATCTCTTTTCGCCATCTTGTAAACTTTGCCATCTTATGAACGCATGACTTTTGGACCGACATGCTCATACCGTTGTTGTTTCTTGGTCTTAAAAGCTTAAATAAGACATCTTTCTTGAAATTCTTTAACTATAACACTTCATCACTTTGAGAAAGACGTTCGGTATCAGAGTGACAAAAACTTCTTTGAAATTCTTTGACTTTAATACTTTGTCACTTCAAGAAAGACGTACGGTATCAGAGTAGCGGAAGTCTTGAAACATGTAGTTGAGCTTTCATGATGTCTTTATGTTTGTCAGTCGGGTATGAGCATTGTGGATTGAATCTGCGAGTCAGCTGGAACTTAGGTCATCCATGCCATATTTATGTGTATCTGTAATAATAAAGTTAGAATAAATCGGGGGGACGAATTTAGCTTTGTCATTCGCCCGTGTTTGGTTGGAGTAACCTTCGAATCTGTGAGGATCGACTTGTGATCAGGTAGATTCAATTTAAGAAGAAATTGCCTTGACATGATTTTGATGTAGATTGAATCTTTCTAAAACATATGTATTAGATTCACGTACAACAACATGTTCTCTTCTATCGGAAGTCACAAAAGGCAGACAACTCGAATAAGAGTGAAACAACGGAGGTACTTTCTAATCGACTGAAATAAAAAAATTGATTTTAATAATTCAATCGAGAGTCACTTGTTAAGTGGTTTTGTGGAACATCAAGAGTGTTAATTCATTTCATAAGGTTTATCATCACTCGTCAATTTCTTACTGGAACAAGTTTGATTCATTAAGACATCTCACCATCGCTTTCTTTCTAGTTTGTCAACAACGTTTGATTTCATATAGAAATCGCACAAGTCACTTACATGTGCTTGTTTGATGTTGGCTTTAAGAGGTTTCCATCTTCACTGTGATTACCTGAGCATCACGCTATGTTCTGGCAAACAAGCCAAGGATAATGTGGTAGAACTCTTTATATATTTCTAGTTATTCCACATGTGTGAGATAGAAACGCATAATTTTGACAAGTGTCCTAATGAGATTTATGGATGATCTCTTTTGGCTCTAGACTCAATAGTGCACTTTGGTTTTAGTGATCGGAGGCTGGAGCAGACTGCCACCTTTTCAATACCAACTAACTCAGAGTGAGAAAGTTGATAGAAATGCGTGTAATCTCTGTGAGAAATGAAACAAAAATCTTTTGAGAGATTCTGAGTGGCTAGGGAGGGTTGTGCATTGCATCACTGGGTCCATGATGTCAGTCTTCAATGTTAGCAATCATCTTTGTGATTCTTGACAGCAGATGTATTGACTCGGTTTCTGCCTAAGTGTAAGGAGGGCTTCTTTCTTTTCACCCTTTATCTTAACTTTTCTTTTTAATTCTTCAACCCCTTCAGCACTTACCGAGACTTCATAACTAGTACCTTGTTGGGTTTGTTCCAGTACTAGCTCTATCTCAGTCGGCACTTTTCCCTTATTCTCACTTTTACTCCTTTTTTTCATACCTAAGGACTACTACACTATCTAGTGGAATATCCCTGGGTAGATCCCTCCGGTTCTGGCTGGATCATGGGAATGAATACCTAAACTTAACCACCTTATAACTCCAATACAGTAAATTAAATGGTCGGTCTTTGGTACTTCCACATTTCTGCCAACACGTAACCATTTGCTCCCCCTTTATATGTGCATCGATTAATCAAAAGAGTTTAGCACATATATGGGATAGCGTACACTTGAGATCTTGAAAATCACATCTTTAGCATCTTTTTAATTCACATTTTCTCCCTTATCAAAAATATTATATTCTTGATATTTTTGGATATCATTGATTCAAATATAACTGCTTTCGGGGAATGTCCATTATTACCTAGCCTCTCATTAGGAACATTTGTAATGCTCCCACCTCAAATTATGAGGGTAATTATATGGTGTTTGAGGTATGTTAATATGAAATTTTGAACTTACTAAGAATTCCTTGAAAATTCATCTCAGACACTTATTTGACTAATTTTTAGTTACACTACGCTTTTATATATCACAAGATTATTTGTACGAGGTTTGACCTGAATTGATGAGTACTCTATGATAGAATCATATGGTCTTTGTAGCAGCCGTAAGTCTTATCGTAGTCTCTCTGAAGATGTTGTCTTAGCTTTCCCCTCCAACCAACAATAATTTCTTCGATAGATTCAAAGCAATGTGTAAGCCACATCCAGCAGTCTGGATGTTTATAAAGCCCAAATATACCAAAGTACACAACTTAAATTCAAAACTGTAAACACAAGTCAATTAAGTCTCGGATGTTCAGTATTTTCTCCTTACTCGATAGTGTATGATATAAATTGGAAACACCAAGTCAACTAAGTCCAGATGTCACTATTCGATTTCCTCTAAGTAGTCGAAAATGCAAACACTTAAGTCAACTAAGTCCTAAATGTACTCATTTCTTTCTGCAGAATACTAACTAACTTAAGGAATCATCTTACTTATCAAACCTATGCGTACCTCTTTTGTCAACTAATTCTACTCCCTTTTAAAATTATGCTTAGTGATTAACCATTTGAGAAAGCATTTATTGAATCAGTAATCAATCTTCTCATGCTTAAAATAAATATTCTTACAACACTTCCCCTCTAGTATCTTAAATGATGCATACTTGAAATCACAAGATATCTCTACCCCCATGTAGTTGAAATAGTACACCCGAAAGTAACAAGTTAAAACACTGATTTTCTCTGCGGTTATGACATTCGTCTTCCTGGAATGGCCTAAAATTAAAGAAGGCTATGGACTTAACACGTGTACATTTGTATATCTATTCCAACCCCCTTGCTGTTTCGATACCTCGGGAATCAGCATAACATAGTTACACAAATTATTGAGATCATGTTCGAAGAATTGATAAGCCTAAATCTATTCCTGGGAGAAATCAAATTAAGGCTTTTAAAAACTATGTAATTATTTTCCAATTTCTATGTCTTTTACAACAATGAGGTGTTTGCAATATTGGTCGTATGTAGTTTAAAGCCTGAATTCACCAAGTCTCAAATTGTAAATAAGTCCATAAGGTTTTAAACAAACGACATCTAAAGCCCCCCCCAACCACAACTCCACCCCCCCCCAACCCAGTTTGTGTATAGGTAGGTGTATTACTATTATGGACCTTATATTTGCCACTACTTTGAGAACTTAGTTGAATTAGGCTTTTTTTTTTTTAACTTACATACGACATCATGCACACACACGTATGTATACCAACACAACTACAACTTCAGTAAATCCCCAACACCCCCACCCCCCCCACCACCCCCACCCAAACCCAACCCCCCCACCCCCCCCCCCCCCCACCCCCCCCCCCCCCCCCCCCCCCCCCCCCCCCCCCCCCCCCCCCCCCCCCCCCCCCCCCCCCCTAAAAAAACCTCATTATCCAAAACTTTATCTGTTTATTTCGATGACTTATTTGAAAGAAGGTTTTAAAAGATTATCTGTTGGACACATTCTCCCCTCTCTTATATATGACCCGTTTTAATTTAAAGAGTTGTTGTCATTGTTTGGTGGTTTCGAATTGTCTTTGAAAATCTTTTGTGATTAATAAAAACACTGATTCATTTATTTTTGAAAATCAAACACCATGAAATAAGATTTCTCTTATTTTAACACATAAGCGCACTGACACGTACACTCATGGTATAAAGAAAGCACGGGTTGTGTTGCAAAGTAAACACAAGCCTTTGCATGGTCATAAAGTAGACCATGCCCGAGAATAAATTCCCGTTATGAGGTCAAATTTTCTTTTTTAAATACTTGCCTTTAAGATGATGACCGGGTTGCTATCTGAAATAATAGCAAGCCATTTTGGCATGTTTTGAAAACTTTTGAAACTTCTGCTCGAACTTTATTTACAGCCTCGTATCATTATTAAATGACATTTCTAAGACCGTAAATGTTATCGATTTTCAGAAGACATGTCATTATTACCTCTTTTTATATTTTTCTCATTTTTTATTTTTTTCTTTGGTTTTAAAGATTTTATATTTTTGTATTTTGATTTTGTTAAAGTTTTCTGAAAATAAAAAATCTTTTTGGTTTATATGGTTTTTAATATATATACATATTATATACAGGATATTTGAATAGGTACCACGACTATTCTTTTGCTTCATTTGCCAATTGTTTCAGGGTCTCCGGCGTAAAACTTCGCATTCCCAGCTTGTTGATAAGAAATTCAATTCTTTCTCTGCCAAGGGCTTTAGTGAAGATGTCCGCCAGCTGATACTCCGTATTGACAAAGTAAAGCTCTACTACTCCGTTCTCAACTTGCTCTTTTATGAAGTGGAATCTAATGTCAATATGTTTTGATCGAGAATGTTGAACATTGTTGCAGCATAAGGCAATAGCGCTTTTGTTATCACA